>JAPYZI010001730.1:0-40650 GCA_030523105.1 Ophioninae sp. A BG-2022a
TATATATGTGTAGAAGAAATTTATTATCAAAAGCAACTAATTCTAATTTTCATTTTCCGCATACAATACACATTTTTTCTTATTATTTATGAAAACATAATATAGCTGTATTACTACATATGTCCATATATAGTTACAGAAAATATATAATAATTGTAGTTATTTGAATCATATTCTTTAAATTAACATTAGATTATACATGAAATATTGATTTTTATAAACAATAATATAATGTAATACGATTCCATAATATTACAAATTAACATTTATATTAATAATAAATAATAATATAAATGTAATACGATTGTATCATATTACGTTTATACAACCGTATTACAAAATCGTATTAAAAAATTGGAGCCCAATTGATTTTGGTTCTATTGTGACACAAGATTTAAAAAAAAAAAACAAGATAAAAAATATAGGTACCGTGCGCCCTAAAATACCCGTGAAAATAAGATTTCAAGGTGGATCCTCGAATACTCCGGTATCAAGATTACACGAGAGTATTCCCGTGTATCTGCCAACAGCAAGTCAGTATCACGGATAAGGTTCTGTCGAAGGGTCTTTCCAATCGTTTCTTGATTCTCTGGATGTATACATATACGATGTAGACAACACATACACACATGCAGGTACGTATTTCTATAAGAAGAGCGGTTGCCTCAGGCGGGTGTATCATCCCGAATATACTCACTATTCCCCGGAGCTCGCTTTTCTTTTACTTTTTCTAAATGAAGTGACAGCTAATCGATACACAGCTTTGCCGAGCTTTAACTCTCGAGTTGCCTCCTCGAGGGGTTTTACAGGTGTGTACGCGCGCAGTCTCCTCGTATAAAAACAAAAACGAGAAAAAAAAACGAAAAACAAAATCGAAGACTGACGATGGTGGATGGGCGGTCGGAGTGCGGCTCCGGCGATCACCGAAGTTAAGCAGCGTTGGGAGAGGCTGATATAATACTTGGATCGGTGACCGCTTACATCGATCAAAGTATCGGTGTAAGTTGCTAGTACAAATAAAAAACTGTGAATTTTTAAATAAAACAAAAATGTTTATTTAATCATGTATTCAATAACCAACGTGTTAATAATAATTTTGGTTCAAAAAACAATGTTTACAATTGACTATAAGCCTTTTTTTAAAAAAGGCCTCTTCTGGGCCTTATTCAGACCTCGGTTTCTTAATAAAGCCATACCCGTGTAACTTTGTAAAAATAAAATTTAAAAAATATATAATCTTCAATTTTTAATTTAAACTTTCATAAAAACATGTATAGTGGTGATCAACCATTACATATAATTAGAATAAAGATTCACTAAGTAATATTGAAAACATTTTTTGTTTTCGAAAGCTTTTACGTACGTCGAAATTTAGGAATGCCAATGAGAACTCAATCCATTTGACTTTATAGTTTTCGATATTTAAAATGTGGCTTTATTAGGAACTGGACCTTACATAGGTCACATACCTTCCACCAAGGAATCAGAAGAATACGTGACCATCTATACCGATACGGGTTTTCCACAGTTACCCCGTACCCTTGGCAAATCCGGTATAGTGTAGCGTAAGTCAGCTGTTGCCACAATTGGGCGTCGGGAGAAATGTGAAGGACATTTGGAACTTACGAACAGGGAAAAATTCGGCGGAAATTTGAATAAGAAAAAAAGGAAGGGGACAGTTAAAAGTTCTCACTACGCGTAGTAATGAGTAAGAAATCAATTTGAAAAAAAATAGAAAACTATACCGATACACGAACAAAGCCAGAAATTTGCGTTTCTCAAATAGCGTTTCTTCGATACACGAAAAAAAAACAAGTTTTTTCCGTTTTTCATCATCAGGAAATGTTTTTGTAATTGTCGTCTTTTTTTTTCTTTCTCGATTTATTTTTGCGAATAATACACATTTTCACGAAAAAAAACAAACACGATAAATAAAAAATCTTTCGAATTTTGTTTCTACTTTCTTAAAAATCCCATTTTTTTTTAAATGAAACAGTTCAGTGTTTGACTTTGAAAATCTTTCAAGAACAAAATAAAATTTCAAAATTTATTAATATTTTGTTTTGATTTTGAAAATAACATTTTAAAAAATTAATTTTACAAATAAAATATAAAAAATTTTTTACACAAAAAGAACAGAAAGAACGATTGATTAATGATTAAACAGGTTTAATACATAAAAACAGGACAATCAAGTACATTTGAAATTGATATTTTCTTGAACATCAATGAATGATTTGTTTCTTATATATTTTTTCTCTATATTCTTTTGTTCCGTTGCGGAAGAAAAAACATGAAAATAATCAAGCAAATTCAAGAAAAAAGTAAACGAGCAGATTGAATATTAAAAGAATTCATCGGTTGATGTATAAAAAATTAATGAGCAAATTTTATTTTCATAATTGCAAATTAATTCGCACCTATTTAAGATTCGCATTTTTTGCCAATAATATAGAACACCATAAAATTATAAATCAACCGAGAATAATTTCCGTATCCTTCGATAGCTCAATTTTCATTTGCAATGAATTTCGACTTGTTTTGTTTTTTCTCGTTCACAAGACACGTCTTTACGAGCCGAGATGACGTTCACGAGGAATATGAGAAAGCCAATTTCTTGGCGATCGTGTTTCCGAGCTCAATTCAAATAATTATTTATTACGTTGGGGAATAAATTCTTAGCCTATTTATATTTTTTCTGTGTAACAACAATTTTTTTGTTGTTTGACAAAATGTTAGCATTCATTAGAACTCTTTCTGCTGTACAAAACTGTGCTAATCGTCTTTTTAAATAATTACAATTTTTCATTACTTTTGAAGCTTAGATATGGAATATTTGAAGCAACATTTTCGACACCTCTTTTCTTTTGGCACATTTGAAACGTTGAAAATGCTGTCGAAAATGCGAAAAGAAGATGTTGAAAATGTTGTTTTTTACCTCCTGGATATTCCATTTCTAAGCCTCAAAAGTATTAAAAAATGATGTAATACCTACTCAAAATTTAAATAAGGAGAGATTTATTACTTCAAATTTTTATTACTTAAGAAATAATTCAAAATTAAAATATCCAAAATTAAATTCTGCAAAATAAAAATTAATGAAATAAAATAATTAAATGACTCAACATAAAAATTTGTAATAACTCGAAAAGACGATCAGCACAGTTTTGTACAGCAGAGAGAGATCTCTATCGAATGAATATTGTACGCTTTTATCAAACAGCAAATAAATCGTAGTGAAACAAAAAATATATATTCCCCAACCTGATATAAATGTAGGGATCGAGTATTCGCTGGCGCATAAGCGCGTACGATAGTAATAATATACGCGGCGCTGGCAAGTAACGGTTGACCAAAGTACGTCCATCTCTGGTACGAGATGCGAATACGTGGCGAGCGTGTGGCGTCAACGATACGAGTTGGGTTACAGACGAAGGATGAGGAAAATTCGCTTGATTAATAGTCCGTCCTTATGTACATACGCGTATAACGTACTTACCGTTCGTCTCTTGCACGTGGTTAATAAGCCTACGCCATCCACGCTGCTTCGTACGAAATAGACCTTCTGTGTGTCATTCCTGTCATCCTTTTTTTCTTTTTTTTTCGTTTCCAATATTTTTTATTGTTTCATTCTTTCCTTTTTTCCTTTGGTTTTTTTTTCACACTCGCGACTTTCCGAGCAAGTTGATGGCGTGATCGTTCCTACACGTGCATAACTTTTCATGTCATAATTTTCTGCGTCGATAGGACTGTCAATTATTTGCTCCTACGTGCGCAACCGAGACGAGATTTTTCTCGTTTTTCCGTCAGCTCTATCGAGGCGTTCGTGTAATCAGGCCAATTACTCCGGGTCTAGTCTAGGCAAAGATAATTTACGACGTCACGTTGGATTGATACTTCAAAAGTAAAGGTTGTTTGGGTATGTTTGCGTCTGCTGTTCGCAATTATTGAAGATTCCAAGTTGGATTGGTAATTCAAAAGAAAAGATTGTTTGGGTTCGTTTGGTTTGCAATTATTAACGAGTCCAAGTTGGATTGGCACTGCAAAAGAAGAGGTTGTTGGAGTTTATTTGGGTTTTGTATCTCCAATTATTGAGGAGTGCAAGTTGGATTAATAATTATAAAGAAGAGATTGTTTGGGTTTGTTTGGGTCTGCTGTTTGAAATTATTGAGGACGCCAGAGTGGATTGATACTTTATAACAAGATGTTGTTTAAGTTTGTTTGGGTCTGGTGTTGATAATTTTTAAGGACTCCAGGTCGGATTGATACTTCAAAAAAAGAGTTTGGATTTTGAATGTCCACTTATTAAGGAGTGCAAGTTGGATTGATATTTCAAGAGAAGATATTGTTTGGGTTTGTTCGGGTCCTATGGTTGCAATGATTGAAGACTTCTGTTTCAATTAATACTTTAAACGAAGACCTTGTTTGATTTCGCCCGGATCTGGTATCCGCAATGACTCAGGACTGATTTTGATCAGTCATTTAATATTTTCTTAATTTCAATGGATATAATCTTCTTAATTTATATTATTAATTAAGAGGATTAATTAATATTGTTAGTTAAGAAGATGAGTAATATTAATATTTTCTAAATTAATATTAATATTTTTATTATTTTTATCATTCGAATCAACCAACTTTATTTTAACCTTAATTTGGCTGTCCCAAATTCTCTCGAGCAAACTTTTTCTCTACCGCGTTCGTTGGATCAACAGGCCGATAGGAATTGGAATAAATGTGAACTAATCCGCCAGGGGTCGCTTCTCCACGAAATGGACGAACGGAGTTCTTGGACTTTGCCAGTACCCAGATCGACTTCAACGAAAGATTTTAACAATTCGTGACTCCGCAACCCCCTCGCCCCTGCCCCTCCTCCTCCTGCGCCTCTTTCCCCCATGTGTCTTAATAACCACGAATCATCCTGAATTCCAATCGCACGCGTATTCTCACGAGGTCATCAGCCTCGGGTGCATATCAGTCGCGGTCTTTCACGTGGCGGCAATTGCACCGCATGCGGGATTCCCATTACGAATATAGACACGCCAGGATTTTTATGGGCCAAAGGAGCCGCCAGGCTTATTAAAGATCTCGGTGCACTTTATTAATTCAAGCGTCAATAAATGTACAAATATATATAGGATGGTCCAAAAAGTGACGTTTAAAAAATCTCATGCCTTCCTAATTAATTGTTCCTTAAGGGTAGACAAGGGTCATACTATCGATGCTTATTTCATTTTTTCCGATACTATAACTTATAAGGAATATTTGTGAAAAATTTGAAGTTATTGCGAGCAAAACTTTCCGAGTTATAGGCAATTGAGTCTCCGAGCGCTCGATCCCTCTGACCGTCACTAACAATAAGCCGTTCGATCGCGTTTATCTAAAAACTTTGTTTAAAAGTCGATAGTCAACATTTCTCAAAAACCTTTGACCCATTTCGTCTAAACTTTGCACACTAAATACTAGGTTCTGAATGAAGGATTTTTTTTACTACAAATAATTTTTTAATTCCACGAAAAGAAAAAATTTTTGCAAAAATAAAAGTTTTTTTATTGCACCTTCACCAGTAATTAAAAAATTAATATATTGTTAATTCCTTCGTTAAATTCAAGATAAACTTATGAACTAAAGAATTCTTTTCGGTTTTGTAACTTCCGATAAAACAGTCATGGGTGATCCTGACTACTGCATCGAAACTTTTTTTTCAGGTGACTCGATGTTCTGAGCGTGTGGTGACCACTACCACACGCTCAATTTTCAATATTTTTAAATGAAAATTTAGGAGAATATTCCACAATGAATATTTAATAATGGACCATGCGTTAAAAATTATTAACGAATAAGGTACTATGTAAAAAAAATAACAAAAATATGCTTTTGTTTTGCGTATCTCAGACTCTTGCCTCCCTTAATATTGAATTGATATTAACCCTACAATGCACGATTTTTCTTTTCCGATAAAAAACAAAATTTGGTTCTATTGGACGTGTAGATTACAGGAAAAATAATGAAAAACATAAAAACGGATATTTACGAAAAAAAACATAAATGTAATAGTCGTTTCACATATGGCACATTATGCATTAACCCAAAGACGAGAATATGAAATTACAATTTTACTTGTATGGAATTTTTTTATTCGTACTTTGTTCACAATAACTATTATTAATTGCACAACGAAAAAATTATAAACCTAAGTTTTGACTTATTTGCGGGATCATTTAGAGTACATTAAAATCTAGCGGAAATGTGTCGAACTAAGTTGTTACAATTACCTTAAATATCAATTAATTCATCAATGGATGTCGCTGCTATTTATTATTTTTTTTACAACCTGCTATCCAATTGGTTGTGACTGATCGATCACCGGATGCACTACAGGATTAAGTAATTTAAAATCGATCTTCATTAATAACAAATGAATATTATTTCGTCTTAAATTAATGTTGATTAATCTTGAGTAATCTTAAAATAATGTGGATTAACCTTGATTAATTTAAAATGAATCTGTATGAATATTTAATTAATCTGTATTAACCATCAATGAACCTGAATCGATTAATCTAAATTAATTAATCTAAATTAATGTCAACTGATTTTCAATTAGTCTCTATTACATTCAATGGATTTTAGTTTATCTTTATTAATCTTTATTAATTCGGCCAGCCCTAATTCATTTTGAATGAATCCGGATCAATTTCGATTAATCTTGAATTCATCTTCATCGATCTTAAATTAATGTTGATTAATCTGAATTCTTTGAGTCGTATCCAGCCACTTTTTCAATTACTCCATCTACCTTCCCATTTTGTACAAAGCACAAAATTCGGGTGCATATACGTACGCACGAATCTACAGGGTGTCCCATCGAAGTCGTCACGCCCAAAAACCTCAAAAGTGATGCATCATAGAAAAAAACGTATTCAACCAAAGTTTCACGGTTTTAAGCAACGAAAATCATGACATTGTTTATTTACTTCCCATCCTCAATTTTCAAGGTTATTTCAAGTTCAACCCAAGTTTTTCATCAGGGACCCAAATTTTGTATTTCGTCACGATTATTCCATCCCCGAGATGAATAACTTTTGTTCGAAGCATTTTTTTCACGGACTTATAGTTTCGCCGTACGAAGTGACGAATCGTCGGGACGAGGGACGATTCGTGGCCTCGTGTAAGACACAACTTCGTGAAAACGTGTCGCGACTCTTTGCCTAAGTTTAGCGTAAACGAATGGCAAACCAACGAGACAAAGGGTGAGGAGATCGTACGAGAGAAGAAGATCCTGAAGAAGAGCTGCGAATAAGAGAAACGGAGAGAGAAAGCGTGATAGTTGGAAGAAGAAGAACGTAACTTTAATTACAGAAGTTCGCGTGCGCAGCACTGGCATTGTCTAAGCACTCGGTTGGACCCATGAAAGTATACATCCTCTCTTTCTCTTTCTTGCTCGATCTCTCCATTGCCTCCTACATCTCCTCTCACACGATCCTATAGCCTAGGCCAGTCGCAAGGTTTTCGCTTCCGAAAAGTTTCTCACCTCCTCCCCCCGCCTCCGCGCCTGAACCAGATAGGATTGTTCGCAAGCTTCCTTCAATGACTGAATCTCTCTCTGTCTCTTGCAAAAGTCCGTTCAACAAACGACCCACAGCTGGTCTGCTTCCGCAACCCTCGAAAATTCTTCAAATTCCCTCAACGATTATACATTCGAAAAAAAAACTCTTTCCAAAAAATAATATTCTCCAAAACCAAGTTTCCCTCCTGCTAAACTAGTTTTACTCCTGCTAAAAGAAAAAAACGCAAAAATAAGTTTCGCTCCTGGTAAAAGAAAAAGCAACAAAAACAAGTTTCACTCTTGCTAAAAAACAAACCACGCTGGGAATATTTTAAGAATATTTCTTTAATATTTTTTACATTTCATTCAATTTTTATTTTACAAAAAATAATAACTTTTTCAATAAAAAGTAATACATTTTTTGTACATTTTTGCTAATACATTTTTTAAATAAAATTAGTTAAAATTAAGAAACATACCTTCTACTTCATAAGGGCATTTAGAAAGTTTTTTTTTTTTCAAATTAATATCCATTAATCATGGTTTATTAATAACTAATCTTTACTTTGTAAAAATAGAGTAGAAAAGTGATCGTTACTATTCATAAAAATAGAAAAACATCATGCTTATACAAATATTCATTTTTTTTTATTCGAAGATATTTTAAAAATATTTTTTAAAGTAGTGGTGGGAGTATTTTGTTTTAAGCACTCAGAATTTTTTTTTCAACCTTCCCTGTCTCCTTTTCTCGCAAGGAAATCCTACATGCTTCAAGCTACACCTCGAGTGCATTCAAAAATATCCCCCCCCCTCTTTCGCTCACCCGTCCACCCAGTGTAATCAGTTTTCGTCACAAAGGTGTCATGTCCTTTTTTCCTCCGACCCTGCAATTCCGCTGTCGTCTCGTACCAACCGATGCACATCCCCCGCCCCTCGATGTCACGTCGAAGACGTGTCGTCGTGCTGATTCGAAAATGAAATGAAAAACAAAACCGCTGGTATTGAAGACCAGCGAGGGCGCCGGGGAAAATGAACGTGAAAGAGGAAAGCCAAGAGGGATTGGAGGGGCGCGGGGAGGGGGGGGGGAGGCAGGAAGAGGATGGTGTAAAAAAGAACAAGAATTTCCGTCACCGTACATCTTTACAAAAAGCATTTATTATTATTATCCCTTTAAACATTATTATTTTCATATATTATTATTATTATCGTCACTATTATTATTATTATTGTGGATGAATCTGAAAAACGTCACGAGTCGCGTCGAAGAATCGAGCGCGGATTGACGTATGTCTATATTTTTATATTTCTATTTATCGTACGCCAGTACGAAGGGGGGCCGGTTACGGAGCACGTCGAAATATCAGATTGCGTTTCGTTGTATGTTTCACATCTCATTGAAAACGGCACCCCTCATAGAAAAATGTCATGGAGGTATATCGGAAATTGGAAAGCTTATTCATATTTTTTCGATACAAGCTGGCTGGCTGGCTGTGCACGGGACGGCGAGGAGCTTACGTGCAATATTACCGACTGTCAATGTGGGGTTATGTAATATATATATATATATATATATATATATATTTGGGACCGTGTATATGCTAGGGGGTGCGTATATGTCGAGGTGTGCATGAGGCCGTGTGTATATGTAGAGACGTATGCATGCGGTGGTGTCCATACTCGACGGTGTGTATATGTGGAGTTGCGTAAACGTGAGAGCCCGTATATGTGAAGGTGTGTACCCGTTTGGGCATGTTTGAGTGCGTATATGTGGGACGTGTACATGTAGGGACATGTAGGGGTGTGGATTTGTGGGAGTGCGCATATGTAGAGGTGCGTATATGTGGGGTCGTATGCACGGTGATGGCTGTGCGCACATCGGTCCCGGTGAGTTTGGCAGATCGAGCTTTTCTGTGCCTATGCGAAAGAGAGCACAATCATTCTCCGCATGTAGATATTGGTGTCAACGTGGATTCGTGTTTGTGCCTCGGAACGATACGGAGAGGGGAAACGCAGCGGAGAGTGACAGGGGCGAGACGCAAAGGGCGAGAGAGCATTCATGCGCGTTTCATTGCCGGTAGAAAAGCTTTATATCAGTACTCGAGAGTATTTACCGAGAGTATTGTACCCGCATATAATATGGATACCTCTGGAGGATGTTGGAGGGGACTGGCATGGTAAGCGTCATACAGAAAAATTAAAATAACAACGACGTCGATAGCCCAATCTCTGATGGGACCACCGGTCTGAGAATTCCTGGAGACTGGTCCGTAGACCTATCGACGACTTAGGAGTTGCCAGTCTTCGTCTTGATCTACACCGATTTTAACGAGGATCGTCACTTCCGCTTACTCGGATCACCGGGAAGGTCGAAGGTCGAATTCGCCTAGGTAGGTAGGGTAGCGAAGACGGAAAGTCTCGTTGATGAACGCTGGAGCAGGGACGAATCGTCCCGTTAGGGTAGGTCCCATGCCGGAAAATGGGCAGCGTTGGGTACTGGTTTTTTTGACGTTACGTTGAGTCGGATTCCATTTCGGTTGAGATTTCGTTTGTTTCGCTTTGGTTTCGTTTGGGCTTGTATTTGTTTGGGTTTGTTTGGCTTACGTCGGTTTGGATTTGAGTTCGGCTGAGACTTCGTTCGTTTCGCTTTGGATTCGTTTGGACTTGTATTTGTTTGGGTTTGTTTGGATTACGTCAGTCTGAATTTGAGTTGGGTTGAGATTTCGTTTGTTTAGCTTTAGTTTCGTTTGGGGTTGTAATTGTTTGGGTTACATCGGCTTGGATTTGAGTTTGGTTGAGATTTCGTTTGTTTAGCTTTCGAATCGCTTGAAGTAGTATTTGTTTGGGTTTGGTTCGGTTACGCCGGATTAAATTTGAGTTCGGTTGAGATTTCGTTTCTTTGGCTTTGGGTGACTTCGGTTTAGATTTCGATTGTTTACCTTTGGGTTAATTTGGGGTTGCATTTAGGTTTGTTTGAGGTACGTCTGTTTGGATTTGTGTTCGGTTGAGTTTACGTTTGTTTAGCTCTGGAATCGTTTGAGGTAATATTCGTTTGGGTTTGGTTCGGTTACGATGGTTTGAATTTGAGTTCGGTTGAGATTTCGGATGTTTAACTTTGGGTTCGTTTGGGGTTGGATTCGTTTGGGTTGGTTTCTCTATATGGCTAATCCGGCGCTGATCATGAAAACCCCCGTTCAATCAGCTGGAGAACGACGTTCCGGTAATTGGCGGGAACGGGCGATGAGCGTACTAGTCAGCAGCCACAAATTCTGATCGATCCTGCGATCAAATTGACGCGTCCCATGTTTATCGACACGGGGACTCCACATCCCACACACGTAATTGAAGAGTTCTCTCATCCATCCACAGGCCAGCCGGACATTTCTGGATGGATGTGCAATAAGGGACTCGCCGCGAACCCGCGGATCGTTCACGTTGAAAATTAGACGCGTACGTTTCATTTCCTGTTACGACCCTCCCTCCCCCCCTTCCCGGACGACTGTGAGACACTTCCGTCGTGGACTCGTGATCGCCGCCCTGGCCAAGGTTATTGGCGGCTTCGAATATTGGAAATACATCGGAACCGCTCGAGCGTTAGAAGGGGGCGGAGGAGAACGAGTAGGTATATATACCATCTCCCTCGTTCGATTTGCGCTGCTAGATTGAATCACCGACCAACGAATGTTGACGGTGTTTTTTCCTTCAGAGCTCTTTAAATACCCCATTTTTGGTTGGCCAGCTCCCCCTTAAAAAGTTGATACCCGTTCGACCAACGTTCTCTGAAAAATTTGATTTTCGTTTAGTTTGCACCCATCGAAAACTCAGTTTTACGTTTAACAGGACACCCTTAAACCCAAACAAACCCGAACAGCATTCAGACCCCATTAAACCCAAACAAACCCAAACATCATCCACACCCCTTAAACCCCAACAAACCCAAATATCATTAAAAAAAAACTCCTTAAACCCAAACCAACCCAAACAGCATTCAACCCCCTGAAACGGAAACAAAGAAACCGGTCAGCTTCTGGTAACCGTCGCCCCGGCCACCTAACCTCGACAGAGACCAAAAATCAGCCATACATTTTGGTCATCTCGTTTGATTTCATCGACGAGGACAGCAGGCAAAAAAATCGCGCTTCCCAGTGCCAGGATAAGGATGGTAGATAAGGGCGGCAAGAGCAACACGGTCGAGGGCGGTCGAAAGTGGCGGTCGAGGGGTGAGCCTGAGAAAAGTGCGAACAAGACCGAGGGAGGTGTAGAAGTCGACACGGGAACCGCGTAGGCGCAAGGGAGCAATTCCCTTAAATGCCCTGTCGCCCGCAAAAAGCACTCCGTCTAAAAAACACCCTTAGCGACACATACACACGCGTCTCTCGAGCTCTTCGAGGCTGCGGGGCAGCTCATGATGTACATCAACCACATATCGTCTATACCTGTGTGTATATATATATAAAACAAAATACAAAAACGTACGATCAAGGCGCCACTCAGTCTACTGCAACTCGAATCTTCTTCTCGAGCTTCTTTCGTTCTGAAATGTCACTCTCTCTCTCTTTTCGGTTTTTCCCTTGCCGAATACTATTTGTACGTATTTTTTTGCGGTAAGGATTTCTGAACTTGTCGTTCCCGGCAAGAAAATATTTGCAAAATTGAAACAACGTTCGAACGTCCTTCGCTTTTTTTCCTGTCTATCTATAGTTCCTATAATTTATAAAATTTAATTTATATTTCGTTTCATTAAAATTTAATACTTAACTTTTATTAACATTTCGAGAAGTATCAAATTTGAATATAACGAAAAATCAATTAAATTTTATAAATTATAGCTCATAAATTTAAGTTTAATAAACAAGTATTAAATTTTAATAAGAATAAAAATGAAAAATATTTTCCAGTATATTATTTATTAATATTGCATGTTACAGTAATTATATATCACCTGTTTTATGGCGTCGGAGGTGGCATCATCGGAACCCGATTTTACACCGAATATCTTTTTATTTTTCTCCGGTTTTCAAATTTCGTCCATTTTTTGTTTTTGATCCATTCTTTATGTTCTTTCGTTCTCCTCTATGGTCTAATCACCCGAAGTAATATTTTTCAATTCATCAAAATACTGAAACTAGGCAAAAACCAGAAATTGTACTTTCGTCAACAAATCCCCTACATATATCAACGCAAAATTCCCCCAATACCTAAAAATCATTTTTTTATCGGCGAAGAGTTGCGAAAAACCATTCGAAACGATAATTTGCTGAGGTCGGCGGGTTCGAGCAACCGTAACCAACGTGCTCGTCCATTGAAGTAACACAGTCGAAAAATCGAGTCAATAAAACTCGTTTCCCAACGCCCTCGATATAGCCCAAAACATTTTTGTGCTTACCCCGCCCTCGTCTCCCAGTCACCCCCCCCCCCCTCCCCCGCCCCCGCACCTACCCCGTACAAACGGCTATTTTATTTATTTATTTCGATTGGATAAGAACGTTAAACTCGTTACGCGTCGTTTGGCACGCCGTACTCTACTGAGTTATACGATTTCACCCCCCCCCCCCAACGCGACCCCCACCACAAACCAACATCGCCCTCACCCGCGTTCAGCAACCGGCGAAGAGAAGAATGCATCCGGCATCTTTGCCTCACTTTGAAACACGTTACTTTTATTGTAATACCTCCATCCCCGCTCCCCAACTATCGTTATCAACCCATAACCCCCTCCAACCCCAAAAAAAACTCACCCCCATTTTCATCCCCTAATCTTCCCATCCACTCGATCTTGACGTTCAACCTAAACCTTCCTCCTCGTGTGTACAAATGTTGAGAGAAAGAGAAGTTAAGGGGTGGGGTTTGAAAATGGGGGATTGTGAGTTGGAAGAAGGGGGGGGGGAGGTTGAAGCAAAGGGAACGAGCCCTTATCGCAAATGACTGTTTCCGCGGAGGACAAAGCCATTTAGGGAGCTCTAACGGCCTTAAAGTCTGTCTCAAGTCTCTCTCTATCTTCACTCTGGCCCTTTTTCCCTTTCTTTCCACCTCTCGCCCTTCTATCGGCGAGGCGATCGTTTTCGCAGCAGCGAGGAGTACGATACTGGCGAAGCAATGCAAATTCTACCGGTTGGTGGTATCAAGGAAGATGGCAAATGATTGATTGGCTCAAAGTTAGAATCGACTGGGTCTTCGGGAATGAAATTTCTAGGCTGATCCATCTCCGTCTTTCGTGCTATTGGGATGAACTTGAGATGACCTTGGGGGTTGGTAAAATGTTTGGAGGTTTTTGGAACTCAAAAGAAAAATACTGGGATTGATGGATAACGGAAATGCGTGCTGTCCTGATCTTCAGAAATTAAAAAACAATTCTCCTTCTCGAATCAACCCAAATCGAAACCAATCCACGACACTTTTTTACAACAGGTACTAAAGCGATTTCAAATCCACTGTACGACACGAACGAACCCCAATGAAGTTTCCATTCTTGAAACCACGCGAGTTCAATTGAACCTAAGTTATCCTTCAAAATGCATAAACCGAAAGAAGAAATTTGGGCTTGTTTTTTTCTTTCGCAATTCTCAATTTTTGAAACCTACGTGAACCCAACTCAATGCCACCCAAGCCCAAATCGAAACAAACAAACCTCGAACGAGCTAACGTCTTTAAAGAATCTTCAATCCTCCAATCCAACACTTCCCAAAACTTTCAATCCTGAAATCCTCCCAAATCCAAACCATAAAATTATTTCCAAAAACTTTCAATCCTGCAATTCCCCCAAATCCAAACTAATACAAACCATCAAACTCATCCAAAAACCTTGAATCCTCGAATCCACCAAAAACCAAACCCAAAACTCTCAAACCATACTCAAACTCCATTCACATCCCAATTTCCCCTAAACCCAAACAACAAACAAACCATCAAACTCTTCCAAACACTTTCAATCTTCAAATCCACCCGAACTCAAACAAATTCAAACCCTATTCATATCTTCATTTCACCTAAACCCCAACAACAATAAACAAAACCAAATAAACCATCAAATTATTCCAAAAACTTTCAATCTTCAAATCCATCAAAAACCAAACCCAAAACTCTCAATCTATACCCAAACCCTATTCATTTCCTAATTCTCCCTAAACTCAAACAAACCCAAACCCCATCGCTTCTTCAAAAATGTACAGCCGTAAAATCCACCCAAACAAACCCAAACTCTCGAACCACTTTCAAAAAAAACCTTTCTTTTGCAAAACGAACCGAAACCGAAAGAAGGCCCGCGTACACGGATACCCCCGTGCACAGCCAATAATCCTGCACTCGGTGATTTATGCTTGTCATACATTACTCGGACGAATAATCCCACGAAAGGGTGCACCAGCCGTTTCGATCCCTCTCCGAGAGTTTCTCGTTGATCCCCCCCCCCTGCAACCCCACAACCCCTCGAAACGATCCGGGGGCACATCGACGTGGGTGTGCAAAGATATAACGCTAGCTGCGACCTTTCGACCGTTCCCTGGGGCTGCGACTCCACGGGGGCGGAGGGGTTCGCCATCCAACATTCGGTGCCACGCGAAAGAGGATACCCGGTGAACCGATGGGTCTATTTGTTTCAATTAAAAGTGACGAGCGAGTGCGAAGTGACGCCAGGATACACGGATAGCCAAGTGCATCAAGGCGCGATCGCGCGTGCGCTCTTAATTTTTTTTTTTTTCAAAAGTATCAAAAGGGTCTATCTAATCGTAAATTTTCGGGTGATTACGAATACGCCCGTGTTTTTGCCACGCACAATTAGGCTGAGAAAATGCAAAAAATTGTTCTAGAATATTTTTTCGACAGTTTACCTTAGAAATGGAGAATTCAAGGCGACGTGAATGTTGGATTTGTCTTAAGGGTACAAAAATACACCAACATGAACCTGCGATATGACATTAAACGTCTAAATATAATAATTATTTACGAGCAGGAGAGTCCGTACGGTGGAGGCACCACTCCGGCAGGCACTAGCGCACGTGCATATCACTCACCGACGCAAGCCCACTCAACGGGGCGCCTGATTAGCTGTCTTTAAATATTAATAATAATTCAGGCGTTGATCTGCGAGCCATACAAGCTTATATCAATCGTCTCAGAATTTTACCCCCAACCCCCAACCTCACGGATGACATTCCGTCGTGAAACACCCTGTGTATATATGTATATATGCACACACACACACACACATTTAACAATTTTAATAATTTAGAAATACTATATATATATATATATATATATATATAGAGAGAGAGAGAGAGAGAGAAGGGGGGGAGACGGTGAAGACAAGCGAAAGGAGAATGATTTATGCACGTGCCTCGCTCTCTTGTTGAAGCGTAATTCTAATTATGCGCAGTATCCTATTACGGATTTATGAGGTCGCTGGTTTATCCCTCCATCACGCTTTTGTACCTACAAAGTAACTGTACATATGGATATATATATATATATATATATATATATATATGAATGGGACTTGATTTGTCAAGCAAGACGCATTTTGGTCGGGTTCATCGATTTTCACGTCAATTATTAATTTGCATATTTTTATAATCCGTACACAGGGCACCGAGCACTCTGCTTCATTAAAAGTTTCATTCATTCGGTGTTGCCATTTTGAATAAGTGTATTTATTATTATTGAATATTCTTATTATTTTTGTTATTATTGGTTCTACGCTATTTTTAAGGTACGAATATTATAATTATTCGTACGTTTTTTTACTATTGGTATAATTAAATTTAAATAAACGAATTGTACGAAAACTAATAATTCGTACTAAAATAAAAAATTTAAAGAAAAAAGAACAGGATAAATGCTAAAAAATGGACCTTCAGCCAATTAATATCAGTATTATCGAGTGGATTGTATTTCTTCTTTACTGATTGAATACGATAATTAATACAAATACATTTCAACTCTCCTGTTTTACGTAAAGACATTCGTTTTTTCGTTACTTCGATACAAATTTTTTTTTTTCACCAGAAGTTACTTTTTTTCATCTTTTTACTGTACTCCTTTATTCCAACACGAATTATACAAAAATGATTTTATAATTAATAATATTACAATTATCAAATCTATAAATTTATCAATATTGTAAAATTATACTTATTATACTTATTATACTTATTCATTTTCATTAAATTTGTATATTTGTTTATTTTTAAAATCCAATTGTTATCGCATTTGGTACATTGCGGTTGGAATCAACCGAAAGTGGGCGGCATAATTTACATACACGGATTAAGCTATTACGAGCGCGGTGAATCGCGATGTTCCGCATTGATTAATTAGCGGTGAACTCCAAAGTGGAGGAAGGGCGGTTGGCAGTTGGCGGGGAGGGGGTAGAGGGAAAAAAAGAGATAAGAGGAAGGACGGCAGGAGAGAGTGGCAAAGACGGAGGGGAAAAAAGAGAAGAGGGAGAGAGGAGCATGCTCCAAAATCAATAAGCGAAATGGCTGAATAGCCACTGTTAAACACTCAGGATAATGTTTAATATTTCACAGTACGAACTAATGCACGCTCTTCCCATCCGGTGCTCGTTGATGCTTTATACCCAGGGGCAAAGTCCACACCCAGACTATCAGGGGTGGTTGGTCGACGCATCGACGTTTTTTTTTTACCCCGGGCTTTACACCCCCCCCCCCCCCAACTCAACGAGTTTCCCCGAGCCCTTTTCCAAAATCCCAGACTTCCTTCTCGAGAAGACCGAACGGAAAAGAAGGGATCACGAAGTCACTTCCTGCCTATAAATAAAGGGATTCTTCGATCGCAATATCGTTCTTTTTTTGATGAATTATTAAAGGAATTATTAATTATTAATGGATCTTAAAAACACGTGAAAAATTGTACGCCTTTCTGAAATTGTAGAATAGAATTTCAGGAACAATAAAAAAAATCTGGAACTCTTAAATATTCGGGAATACCGAAAAATAATGGAATTCTCAAATATTCTAGAATTCGAAAAAAGAGGGGTAGGATTATTCAAAAATTCAAGGACTCAACAAATGTTGACACTTTTATAATTCTAGAATCCGAAGAGATTTTTAAAACCCCATAAATTCTATAGATCCATAAAGATGCTGGATTTCCAAAAGAATCTAGAATTCCAAAGAATTAGGGTATTAAAAGGACTCATTCATCGCAACACTCCTCCCTATTTAGAAGTAACAAGAAAATACTCCTTGAATGGAATTTCCCGAAATTCTAGAAAAACCGCTTCGATGGGGTTCTAAAAAACAACCCACAAAAGTAATTTTCCAAAATTCCAGAAGTTCCTCTTCGATGGGATCATCAGAAAACCGTAAGTGTCACAACTTTATCCCATTTCAGAATAATAAGAAAAAAACACCCGACAAAAGTACCGTTCAAAAAATTATAAAATTCCAGAGGACCCCATCCTTTTGGAAAACCAAAATACCACATCCATCCCGCCATTCCTCCCTACTTTCCATCATGAAAAATCTAACCGCAACAGATATCCCTGGTAATTATCAAAAATTCAACAATTCAAAAAGTCAATAATTCAAAAATATCCAAAGTTCAAAATTCACAAATTTTTAAATCTAAAACTTTCAAACTACAAAAATTTCTACGTTTCAATATTCCAAAATGGCAAATCCTCTCATCAATTTCATTTGCTATTTGAGAACTGTTGAGTCCGTTCCTCCCAGTCTACTACCAAACACTCGAGCGCTCTAGTGCCCGTTTCATCACCATCCTGCTGATATCAATTTGGACGATAGCCTCGGACACACTTTCTGAAATGGAGTGAACGTTTTGGGAGGGGTTGAGAGGAGGGGCGTTGGATGTTCTGGAAGAGGCAGTTAACCGTTCGTTAGGCTCGGTGATCAAAATGTCCGTAATAGGTGGGATGCGAGGATGAGAGGAAGAGAGGTTCTGCGGTCCGCTAAAAGCAACCTCAAAAGAGAGAGAGAGAAAGAAGGGAAGAGAATGAGAGAGAGGGAGCGAGAGAGATAGAAAAGGATATATGCGCCAACCAGGAATGACAGAATGGGGTGAGTCAAGGCCGCCCTGGCTCGGACCACCCTTGCTTGGACCCTACCCCAATAAAACTCCCTCCAGTGTCGTACTAATTGCGACCACGGATGGTCCTCATCGTTCTCCTCAAGTTTAATCCCCCCCCCCCGCCCCCGCACCACTCCCAAGCAATGGCATCATCCAAAGCTTTCGATCAACCCCCTTGGACGTCTCGTCCTCCCACAATTATTACGTGACAACCCCCATCAAAGGGGTGACATCACTCTGATAACCCGGACTCCTCAAGGGCACCAAAAAAGGGAAAACTGCTAAAGTCAAAACGCTAAGAAAAAATATCGTCTAAAAACAAATGAATCGTACCATTTTCAAGGACACTCCAATTTTGCGTCCGTTAAGGGTACCAAAAATATTTTTAAAAACCAAAATAATTTTTTATCTAAAAACACTTCAATGTAAGAAAAATTTGAATTCTACTGCCCCCAAGGACACTGAACTTAAAAAACTAAAATAAAAAATGAGAAACTAAACAAGCTGAAAAAGTAAAAAAGAAAGAACAAACGCATCCCTAAATAACAAAAATTAAAAACAAAATAAATAAAAATACATTTTTTTTTAAATTAAAAAAAAACAATTAATTCCTACTGTTTTCTAGGGCACTTAATTTTCTTCCCCCTTCGAGGGCACGAAAAATGAAATCGTAAAAAACGAAAGTCTTATAGAAAGCAAAAAAATCAATTAAACCTACTGTCCTGTAAATTCACTGGTGTAGATCGCAGAAGTAAAAATCATGGTTGATAGTGGACCATTGAAGTGGGACATTAGGGTTGGGACGCTCGGTTTGGCTCGAGATTTCGGTTGGATATTAATGTTAGCAATTATAGAAACGTGCCTCGCCTAAATGTGCGATTTTATGGGTTCTGTGTATTTATGTGAGAATTTGTATAATTGTATGAATATAATAATAGTTGGATGGGTTTCGGATGGTCGGCTGGACCAATTTGAGCTAGCTGCTGGAATTCTTCGATAGTGAGATTTCGAATATCGAATTTCGAGTTTTAGGGTTCGGGGATACCTACAGCAGTTGATATTTGGGCTCCGTAAATCAATTTGACTTTGAATGGAATTTCATCATTTTGTATTTCATAATTTATTCGATTGAACTACAAAAAATGTCGAATTCATTGATATACATAGAAATACAATTTTGTTGTTTTTTTCAAAAATTTCTTGGTTTTAATCAAGAATTTTTACATTTTCTTTTAATACTAGCAAGAATTTTTTTTTCTAAAAAAGTACCTTTTCCCATTAAGTCACGTCATCCAAAGATAATTAATTTATGGAAAAATTAAACGTAATCATTCCTGAAAAAAAATATGTCAGGAATCATTAACTTATTAAAAAATTTAATTTGATAATAAAATTCTTTTATTTTTCTAACAAGTCTATGATTTTTCGGTAACCTTTGGGCAATTATTATAAACATGGCAATGAATACTCTGACAAATAATTAAGCGAGCAAAATTCCCTTTTTTTTCAACCAAAAAAATACGTTTTCCTATCATGACAGATTGTCAACATATGATTAATTAATTAAAAAATGAAGGTAATGATTTCTAAAAAAAAAAACAGTAAAAAATCACAAATTCGTTAAAAAAAAAAAACAAATTAAATTAATAGCACATCGGAAATGATCACTTTTTATGTTTCATAAATAAATTATTTTTGGATAGCCCGGAATCAGATTTCGATAGGATAACAACTGGCTAATTATTATTAACATGTTAATAATCACTCTTAAAAATAATTGACCCATGTAAATGTTTTTTTAACCGAAAAAAAAACTTTTCCCATCAAGAAAGTCATTCACCCTTAGTGAATATATTTTTGCCACCCCCTCCCAGTCTTGTAGGTAATCCATATATATTTAGGGTTAGAGAGCGGACAACCGGGACGATTTATGTGTTATGATACGTGCAGTGGGAAGAGCTGAGGAAGAAAAAGAGGGCGCGTTTGTGTCCGCGTATCGTTTACCCCCTTATTTATTTCCCAAAATTTGAAAATTATGCCGCATTTAATACGCGGTCCACTGGGACGTATAGGAAGTTCGCCGGAGGGGGTAGGGGGCGTTTCGTTGTCCTTAGCCGTGTTTTATTCATGCCGCAATAAATAAGAGGAGAAAAGTCTTTAAAGTGGCAAGGATGGGCTCGGAGAGAATCCAATGCGCGGACGGACATCTTTCGGACCCCTCCAGCGTTATTTTATACGCGTTCGCATAATATTATTACGTCATATACTTCAAAGTATGTACTGAGACCTACATATCATTCTATCTATCATCTTCTGCTGCGGAATAATCCTCCAAAGTAAATATCACGATACGTTTTTTCTTTCGACTTTTATTTCGTAGTATTTCGGAGAACTGACGCTTCCACCACCTAGCGGCGAATGATTGTACGACGTGTGGTTATGCACTGAAAAAAAAAAAACAGGATTTCGTTAAAACGTTAATGGTGAACGAACGAATAGACCGAATGAAAAACCGTTTAGGCATTTCTTAGCATAGATATTAACAATGGTGTGTACCAAATTGCAGCAAAAAATATTCATTATTTGCGCAGTTATAAGTAATGGGACGGAGGACCCCTATTCGTGGGGTAACGCTATAGGGATATTAAAAGATGAACAAAATTCTTGAAAATTTGCGTTATAATGATTGTTGCCGGTATTATAATACATAAATTATGCTAGTATTTTTACTAGACCCAAGGTCCTCCTTCCCACCACACTCTGATGAGACGAAGAAACAACAATCCTATTTGCGTTGATCCTCAACACGGTCTCCTTCGAAAACAACAATCTTTTGTAATTTGAAGGATTTCCAACCTCCGTAGGTGATTTTCGCTCCCCCCCCCCCCCCCCCCACTTCCATACCAATCCCTGCCTCTAACCCCCGCCACAATCGTCCTTCCAGGAGCAGATAGAGGAAGGAAAGCGACGGTGTGGAGGCCCTTGGCAGATGGTACCCCGGGGGATATCCTTTACCCGCGATATCAAGGGTTACCCGTCCACTGTGGTGTTACGGTGCACGGGGTTTGCTAGGGTAACTGATTCTAATCACACACCCTCGCTCGAGCAACGTTACGGTCTCTGCGGTCGCGTATATTGGTGGGTGCTTGTGGGACGGTACAATGTGGGATAGAGCGCAGTCTCGATATGATGAATGGGCCAAGTGTGGCCTGACTACCGAATTCCCGAGACGCGTACAAAAGAGAGGACACAGAGACCTGACCCAAGTTCTATCACTTTCACATTCACGAGGAGAAGGCTCTGAGTGATATTAAAATGTGAATGATTGATCCCCCTCTATCCACTGGCTGGATGGCCTATTTTGTCGGTTCGTTTGGAACGTTTGGTAATCGGATAATCTACGAGAGCCGACTGTGGGATGTCTTCGTTGCTGATAGGGTTGGAGGAACGGTGTTTGATGAGGAGGTCTTTTGGGTTTGGGTTTGCGATGGATCGTGATGAGAAAAGGTTGGACGCGAGATTTTTGAGAGCTTGGACATTTTTTAGTCCGTTTGAGTTCGCTTTGGGTCGTGGTGAGCAGCGGTTCGGCATTCGGGTAAGCAGCTTTGGGGATTGTTCGGATTTATTTATTGGTCGTGATGACATTTTGGATAACGATTGGATATTGGATGACGACTGGATATTGGGGTTTTAAGAGTTTGAAGGTTGTTGGTTCGTTTATGTTCATTTTGGGTCGCAATGAGGAACGGTGCGACTTTGGGTTGCGGAGCTTTTGACATTGTTAGGGCTTGTTTAAGTTTGCATTGAATTATGAGAAAGAACGGTTCAATTTTGGGATCCAATAGTTTCAGTTTTCTTTGGGTTTCATTTTGGATGATAACGGGAAGCATTTCGCCTCGACTGTGAGAAATTAGAAACGTTGCACTTCATAAAATAACGACGTCAACGTTCCGGAATGTAGGAAGGATTCTTTTTTTTAACTTATTTGCCAACGCAGGCTGCAACGTTGTCAGGGAAACGAGAGGGTTCCACTGAGATCTTGAATTTCAACCCTTATTTTCCGGGCGTTGAAAAAACATTGGTCCGACGATCGAACTGCCAAAGCTCTCTCTATCAACGCTCTCCAGTGATATTCCAGGGGAACAAAAAAGAATGGTCCGAATATTTTATTGTCGTTCGTTTGGGGAACGGTTTTCATTCGGCGAAGGGATCAACGTTGAAGGTGAGAGGCATTCGCGGATCCTCCAAATATTCCAGACTCCTCCACATCGGTACACACCGATGTTTATGGAAGCCCACGTCGGCTTGCTTGTCGATGGGAGTAAAGGGAGAAACAACACCCCAATCGAATCGCGGGAGGTGTAGAAGGGAGAAAAAGAGAGAGAGAGAGAGAGGGTTATCGTCCATTGCGTGCGCTCGCTTTTCAGATCGATTCAATTTAGATTACGATCTTTCGACCGATCGAGCTTATCCGGTACTGCGCAATTGAGGGATCCAATACAGCAAACCAAAAATTATTCCACATCGTGAATTACGGCTCGAGCAGCCGTAATTTGAGAATGTCCCGGCAATGTCCCCATAAAAAATTTAAGGGGTTACATCTAGTCAGCGGCCAAAAAAAGGCATGTGTTTGTGATTTTTTTGTTAAAAATAATTGCAGCTTTCGAACTGTCTTTTTTCCATAGTAAAGGGTATATTTTTGATTATGTTTTATAATTTTTTATTGTAAAAAAGCCACAAATATAGTAGATGTAATAGGTATTCCGGACCGCTGTTAAAAAGAGAGCTTTCGCGGTAACTACTCTAACTTTTTTACCGATCATCTGGAATCAAAAAACCAAATGAATTAAATTTTTGTATTGTATTATCTATTCTTTAATTAAAGGATTTAAATTGATTAATGGATTGAAGAAGGATTGATATTTCAAAGTCACTTCAATTCTCCAAATACTTAGGAATTATAGCTCTTGATAAAATAATAATACGTTGATAATTTGATAATTTTTCACTGAATAATTAAGCCGTTGTATAAAAGTGAAGATTTAATATCGCACAGGGTAATTAGGCTAAGTTTCAAAATATGAAAAAACTATTTTCTACTCTTTACATTAAATGAAACGTTGTTTTGCAAAACCAGTTATTTTTACACATACCTATAGATTATTGTAAAATTAACACTTATTTGTTCAATATTAAATATATTGATATTTATTTCAAAAATCAACCAATTTATTTACTTTTCGTGTAACAAAGTCAATTGAAGTCTGAGAATTAAAAAATAATTCATGTGTTTATCACATGTATAATTTTCTACTTTTTAATTCTTAATTGATTCAATTCGATGAAAAATTGTAAACTTCATGGATTTTTTTTTTTTTTTTTTTTACGTTGAATCATAGGTTGCAAGCTCATAGATATACATGTGCAAAACTCCAGACTTTCAAGTAGTGGAATTTTGACTTTTCACGTAAAACCTACTTCGTTCCACTAAAATAGGTGTAACACCGTAAATCTTAACAATTTGAGGGTTTTGTTGCCCCCAAAATGATCTTGAAAGTTGACATTACGACGATACGCAAAAAAAAACGATTTTCCGATTTTTCCAGACAAGGCAGCGCGATTAAACGATAGGGTTAAAGACTCCAAAGAACAGAACGGAGAAGAAACGGCAGTTCCACATTTGGGGTATTCGAAGAGCTCTACTTTGGAGCGTCTTCATCCGAGGGAATGCAATTTGCCTTAAGCCCTTAGCGAGTATTTCCGGGGCCTTCATGACGTGTGGCAATGGGGTTCGCGATCGTTCTGATAGGAAGGGTCGAAAAATCGGTTCTGGCTGATGGCGAAGAGACATTGGCATTGGGGTTGGTAGGATATCTTGATGAACGCTACCGGGAGGATACGAGTTCACCGTTCGGCCCTGACTTTTGTCGTCAGGGAGACAAAAGGAATCGCGGGTGCCCGGCCAGAAGGAGAGAGAGAGAGAGAGACTCCTGATCCTGGATAAGATCGGACTCCAGGAATTCCAAGTTCTCGACCAAGGAAGAGGGATGCGCAGAGATTCCGGTTCAAGTGTGTGTGTTTTCCTTTGCACGGTGGAGATACGTCCTCCAAGCGTGACGTGAAAGGGGGAGATGATTCGGAGATATCGTCCCGACATAAAACCCTTATGGTTCGAATTTGCATGTTACAACCTGGCCCAATCCCTTCCTCCCTTTGGATGGCGACGTGTAGCCAAAACGGGAAATTCCTTCTTGGCGGCCTCGATTTTTCGACTTTTTTCCTGCCCACGTCCTCCTCAAGGATCACAGGATTTCATATTTTCCACTATTTTTCCCACTGGACTTTCGACTCACTCAAAGCTGAACTGGATCTCCGGTCATTTTGAATTTAAGATGCGCCCTCCGTCATTTCGGATTCGGGGTTCTTGAGCCTTCTCAAGGACGCGTGGTAGATCTACATAACCTCACAAATTTTTCGAAGCCGCTTCTCTCGTCACTCATTTACATTTTTGTTGATCGATCTGGGCATCAAGATCTGTTATCTTTTTTATTTTCGTCGTTTTAATTAGATAGGTTGTGTATAGTTCGACATCATTGATTCTACGATCTCTATGTACTTGTAGACTTGGAATATTAGGTTGGGTAAATAAGTATCAAAAAGGACACGCAATGATAGTTTATTATACGCAATCAACCAAAATGATACTTAATTATCGAAAATTACACAAAATAACGCCTAAATATTTACAATTACACAAAATGGTACTTAAGTATCCAAAATAACAAAATCATATCTTAGTATCCGAAATGTCATGAAATGATACCCGAGGATCCGGAAAAATACAAAATGGTACGGAACTATCCAAAATTACACAAAATGAAGCATTGTATATGATACTTATGTATCCAGAAGGACACAAAATTACACCCAAGTTTCGAAAATACCACACCATTATTCCTAGGTATCCAAAACTATGCTTAGCTACTGAAAATGCGACGAAATTATACCTAAGTACCCAAAAGAGCACAAAGTTATATCCAATTATCCAAAATTAACCAAAAACATATATCAGTTTTCAAAATGTTATAAAATGATACTTGAACATCCGGAATGACACAAAATGGCACCGAACAATCCTAAATTATGCAAAATAAAGCTATATGGTACTTAAATATCAGGAAAGGCACAAAATGGTACCGAACTATCCAAAATGACACAAAATTATAAAAGACCCAAACGAACACATCATTTAAGTATCGAAAATAACACAAAAAGACACCGAAATAGGTACCCAAAATAACACAAAGTTATACGTAAGTAGCCAAAATTACACAGAATCTTATTTCACTGTTCAAAATATCATAAAATGATACCTGAGCATCCAAAATAACACAGAATTGTACCGAATTATAACAAATTATACAAAATAAAAGAATATGATACTTGAGTATCCAGAAGGACTGAAAATGATATCTAAGTATCGAAAATAATGCACGATAATTTATAAGTATCCAAAACGATGCTAAGCTGTCCAAAATGATTCTTAAGTATCCAAGTCGATGTCACAAACAGACTCGAAATCACCAAAAGACGTGTTAGGACCCCACGACTTTCAGTAATCATCATCACCGTAACGATGATGACTTCCGCTGCAATAATCAAGAGAATTGCTTGCTTTTTTTAGTATCTTCCAGTCGGGTCCTCGAGACTCCGCGCACCTCCGTACCGTCTGGTAACGAATACATACTTACAATGAGCAGTATTGCTACAGACAGACCCGGCCGAGTTCCAGGAACGTTCGGGGGTGCAATTTGCGAAGGTGTAAGCAAACAGAGCGACGTAGTAACTCGTTGGCGTTCGAGTTTGTTTGGCTGGATCCAGCGATGCGACATCCTTTCATTTAAAGTCCTTGCTTGCTTGTGATATCGAGTCGAGCGCGAGAGACTACGCTACCACCGCATTCCACCCTCACCGTTTCAACCGCCAAACCGCGTCCTTTTCCATCCACTCTAGCATTCGGGGGGAAATCAAGGGACCAGGTTTCTAAGCACGCTGGAAAATACCCTTCAACATCCGTAGGGTGATATTGGTGGCCGCTTGCGTAGCAATGATCCGAATCAGCAGCCTTATAGAAACAAACCTGCAAACTGGTATACCCCAACTATTACTTGGCGTGTTAACAAAGAGACATTCGCGGAGGTCCACCGATCATCATCACCATTATCGTAATCATTTTCGTCATCAAAATTATCATCATAATCGTCATAAAAGTTATCATCATAATCGTCCTCAACATCATCATCGTCATCATCAAAGTTATCATCAAAGTTATCATCATAATCGTCGTCATCGTCATCTAAATTATCGTCATAATCGTCGTCATCGTCATGTAAATTATTGTCATAATCGTCGTCATCATAAGCGTCGACCTCACAATCATCATTATCATCATCATAATCATCAGCCTCGTAGTCCTCATCGTCATCATCATCGTCGTCGTCATTATCATAATCGTCATCTTCGCAATCGTCATCATCATCATCGTGGGACAGCATCTTCGTTCTTCCCATCGCGCGTCGCTACACAATCTGCACAAATAGAAGGGGTGGCCTTCAGCAAATAGTTATTGTTTGGTAATCACGCTAGCTGCGGGTATGGAGCTTCTTCCCTGTTATATGGGTACCGTTGAGGGAACCCTGCCCGAGCTATAGATATCTATTGGCGATACATGCCGTAGGGACCACCCGGCTACGATCACCGGTTAGCTAACACCGGAAAGGAATATCAATTAGTACGACACTCACTTAACAGGACTTTCAATGATGTCCTACGTGTGCGTACATACGTACATATGCCAACTTTCACAGACGCACTTTATAATTACGCGAACCTGACGAAGTAAAGCGGTTCTTTTTTTATTGTTACATTTCCAGAACATTTATATCAATACAACGATTAAAAAGTAAAAATCAAGAAACCGAATAATATTTTTCAATTGTTGAACTCCAATGAATTACTGCTACTTGCACGTTGTGGGGACTCGTAATAAAATCCATTTCAAACTCGCGCTAGGCTAGAATTTTCTATTTTGACAGTATGCATTATAACTAATCGAAAAAAAAAAAATCGGCGTTACTATCCGTGCGACACAATTCCTTTGTGAATTGAATATACATTAAATATAACGTTTAATATATTAAACTAAACATTTACCATAATTATTATTTATCATCGAAATATAAAATTGTACAAAAAAACATTTAAAATAATTGGTACGAAAAAATCATTATGTACAGAAAGAGTGTACTATGAAAAATGAGACGTGAACCAATCGCAAACTTTGTCTACCTCGTAACAAAAAATTAACAAAAAAAATGCATACGTGACCCCAACACAGCAACAAAAAATCATACTCAAAACCCAAAAACAACAAAAAAAAAATTCATTTGTAAAACCAAAAAACAACCGAAATCAATAAAATTTAATTGTAAAAAATGAAAACCATTCGTAAAGGGCACTCATAAAAATATCAACAATAACCAGTTATCAACGTTCCGATTTCTTGGATAAACCTAGCGAAAAAAAGACGTGTTCGATGCGAAAATAAAAAATGAGGACATAACGATCTTTTTCGTCATCCTGCACAGCTGTCACGAGTCACGTGATAATCCTCGGTTTTCAACCACAAAAAGACAAAGAGGCAGCGGTGACAACAAAAAGTCACCATTGTAGGGTGATGGGACGTGATGTCGCAACGATAATACACTAATAAACAATTTCCCACGGGTGACAAAATACGGAAGTTACGAGAAAATAAAAAACGGTGGTTCTCTTTCTGATGCCGGGAACAATGCACATGTTTGACAGCTTGAATATTTAGTGTTCAATGCACGCGAACGAAACTTTGACGAGTGTGGAAAAAGTCACCCTAAAGTCGATCATACGCGTCAGGAAGTGGTAGTGGCTTGTTATTGTTACGTATCATGGTGCCCAATTAACGGGATGACTTTAACGAGATTAGCAGCTTGTATACCTGCGACGAAGTGCGCAGGTGTCGAATCACGGTCAGATACGCGGGCATCCAACCCCTGCCCGATTCCACGATGACCGACTGCGTAACACATATAACACCAGATGTCCGAAACCACGATCCATTCACGCACCCATTATCCATGAGCCCCGGGGCACTTTTGGGTTATACGCTTTGCTTGGGGGGGCTAATAATCATGACTCTGACACGTTTACGTGGGTGGAGGTAGGATCCACCTGCACCTATTGACTGCCGTCCCTCTCGCCACCCGAACTGCGAACAAGTCCATGATTCTACTAGAATGGCGAAGCACGGGTGGGAATACGGATAGTTGGTGACACAGACGGACAATCGAACGGCAGAGATAGGAAATCGGATGCGAGAAGTGGAGAATCAAATGTGAAAAGTGGCAAATCAAATGTGAGAAGTGGAGAATCAATTGTGAGAAGTGGAGACTCAAATGTGAGAAGTGAAGTATCAAATTTCAGAAGAGAAGCATCAAATGTAAAAAATCAAGAATCAATTGTAACAAATCAAGAATCAAATGTAAAAATCAAGAATCAAATGTAAAAAATCAAGAATCAAATGTAAAAAATCAAGAATCAATTGTAAAAAATCAAGAATCAATTGTAAAAAATCAAGAATCAAATGTAAAAAATCAAGAATCAAATGTAAAAAATCAAGAATCAAATGTAAAAAATCAAGAATGTAAAAAATCAAGAATCAAATGTAAAAAATCAAGAATCAATTGTAAAAAATCAAGAATCAAATGTAAAAAATCAAGAATCAAATGTAAAAAAATCAAGAATCAAATGTAAAAAATCAAGAATCAAATGTAAAAAATCGATAATCAAATGTGAGAAGTGAGAAATCAAATGTCAGAAGTGGAAAATGAAATGAAGAGAGTGGAGAATCAAATGTGAGAATTAAGGCATCAAATGTAAATAGTTGACAATCAAGTGTGAGAAGTGGAGAATCAAATGTTAAAAGTGAAGCATCAAATGTAGATAGTCGAGAATAAAATGAAGAAAGTGGAGAATCAAACATGAAAACTGAAGAATCAAATGTCGGAATTGGGTAATCGATTATGAAGAGTACA
Source organism: Ophioninae sp. A BG-2022a (assembly GCA_030523105.1). Lineage (NCBI taxonomy): Eukaryota > Metazoa > Arthropoda > Insecta > Hymenoptera > Ichneumonidae > Ophioninae sp. A BG-2022a. Next base: position 29,722 of record JAPYZI010001730.1, read on the forward strand.
TAATAAAATGTGGAAAACGCAAAACGAAATGAGCCCGCAATCCTTATCAGTATCCACCGTAACCGCAACTTAAAATAAAAAACCAGAACTTTTGGACGAACGACTCGAACGTGGTACGGCGACAGAAAATTCCTTCTTTACATCGAACCAAAGCACTTTGGTCACGAATGAACCCGGTGAATTGGGAGAAAAGAGTGAATCCGATGATCCAATCCATTTTCACGCACGACCGACGACACTAATATCCACAAAAATCATGGTTTTCGCCCCCAGTCCTTTCGAGCGTTTACTCTCGATGCAACCAAGAATCAAAGGTAACCACCGCGAAAAAAATATCCCCAAATCTTTGCCCCTTCCTTCACAGCGTTGACGTGTACCGAATATATAATTAATCTGAGGATACACTCGGGGTATATTCGGTCCGTCTCTTTTCGCGACTTTTATTCTCGTTTAAATGGCACTTTCGCGGGGCTCGGCGGCGTTCCTTGTATCACCCATTCCTCGAGGGAACATCGGCAAGGGGAAAATGTGTCCGTGTGTGCGGAGGCGGCAGAAAAGGGATCGGGATTGTAGCGGATAGGGAGGTGAGCAAAGGAAACTCCTTGAAGCCGGTCACCACAAGATTTTATGAAAATTACCATCGGATAAAAAAGTGAAACAGATAAAAACTAATATATGCGGGGCAAGGGGAGGGGGCCGAAAAGAGCGGGGGGGAAGAGGGAGAATGGGATGAAAAGCCAAGCGATCTCGTTTTGGGATTTGCATACAACACCGCGCATCTACGGCAGTGGTAGCGTTTCAGTCATTTTTATATACGTACATAGAGGGCGTCTTAACCAAGATCGGGCGAATATATACGTCGTCGAAAAGCTCTCGTTGCGCATTATGTAGAGTACACAAAATTGCTTTTACCTTCTATTAACAATTCATATTTCTTCCGTTAAACGTCGTACGGCTCGTCGTCTCGCGTCTTTGGTGTGCCAACAGAGTCAACCAAAAAACCTGTTCCAGAAGCCATTCTCGAGGAGACGAGCCCGATAAAAAGTTATTGGCGCGGAAAATCTTTTCTCGGACAGTATTCACCGTACTCCATGACTAGCATGTATTCGAACCGGCACGTTGGCAAACCTGAGTTTGGAGACACCAGATTTTGAGGTCCTCGAAATAACGCGATAGACGGGATTTGAAATGTTCTTCAGGTTGTATACGAATATTTAAGCATGTGGGTAGCGTTGTTAAGGTTCTACTAGATGTTTTTTTTTGTATTTGTTTGGGTTTGTTTGAGTTTGTTTGGGTTTGGGTCGCCAAAGGAATCGCTAAAATGCATAAAAATTGTACGTATCGTAAATCGAACAATAATACATGAATTATTTTATAATTTTTCACTTATACATTTACAAAGCGTATTTCAATTGAAAAAAAAAACTTTGCAACAACTGTGAACCAATCACGGAAGGCCCAACAATTTATCCGCGAATCTTCGAGATATTCTGCAAAAAAAAAGAACACACAAGACAACACAAAAAATGCTTTCCATTTAATAGACGTGAAATTCCATTTGCAAATGATTCGTGATGCCATCGTTGATGGATGCATGAACGGACGCATGACGCTCGTCGGGTTCCAGCCTTTCCTCACCTCGGTAGGGCCTTTTTGGTTTTGAAAAAAAAAAAACACGTCGGCGGAAGATCAAAAGGTTTTCCACGAGCGAGGTGTTGCCGGAGCGTCGAAATGCAGTCTGTGATGTCACAGGAGAAAAATATCGAGAAATAGAGAGAGGGAGGAATGCAGGAAGAGAAAGGAAGTCAGAGTACACAAAAAACATGAGCGAGAACACTTTGCATCCCCCGAAGAAATTAATTTTCAGAACTTAAGTATATTCTTTAACTGCATCCTAAAAAATACATGTTATCATGTTTCGTGATTTTGAACCTACGATTTTCAATATATGTATACTTTTATACGTATGTATACTAACGGAAAAAAACAAAGGATTAAAAAATATCAAATTTTAGCCATATTTCAAATGGCTGTATCTTCGCCAAAAATTGTTGTATCGGACTAAACAAAAAAGCAATTTGAAGCTGGAAGAAAAAAAATGATTCTGTAATTTTTTTCAAAACTTTGGTCGAATGAAACAAAAAAACGGCCAGATGGATTCAGTTAAAACTTTCTGGGGTTTTTGAGGTATATTGAACTATAGAATGCACGCTTCAAGTTAACCGTATCCTCAATAATTTCCATTTTGCCGGTGATTTTCCAAAAAGACCCTAAAACCCATTTTTTTGGTTTTTCAAAATGATGTAGCGTATGAAATTTTTTTTCGGAAAATGAATGATTTACCTTTGCAGAGGATTTATTCAGGTTTCCGAAACTGGCCTTAAACTTTCAGTGCGACCATTGGTTGCTGAGATATCCATGGTCAAAGACGAATAGATCTTTTTTCATTCAAAGTTCAATATCTCAACGAAAAATTGACGTACTAAGATGTAGAAAAAAATAAATTAAAGCTGAATAAACAAGGTATTCGAATCTTACAATGAATTCATCGAAACAAATTTTTTTCAAGTTCAGGAACCAAAAAAAAAAAAACGGAAAAATTTGGAAAAATTTTCTTTTCTCTGCATTCTTCAGGATTAAGCGATGCACGGGCTTGGAAAATTTTTTATCATGAAATCTCGAAACTAGAGACTTCTAACGTCAAATTGCTTTTTTGTTTAGTCCGATACAACTAAATCGCTTAATTTGAATCGCTTAAACCCAACAAACTCAACATCACGCTAAATAAAAATAAATGTTCATGAACTAACATTGACGTGTGCCAACGTAACATTACTTTGTATCATTTTCTATAACCATAAAAAAAACAATAAAAAAAATAATTAGCCTGATTCCAGCAAGAGGCCCACTTCCGGATGTTCACCACATATGTCAACGTCTATATTTATAATCTGTTCTTTTTTTTCAAGTTCTGGCGTATGTATGATGAGCTCCAACAGAGTTCACGCTCGGCCCGACGTTTTTAACCAATGAGCCCTGTTTTCAAACTTCTCCCTGCAAATTACACACACACACACGCATATATAAATGGGGGGGTCAACATACATATCATACATCAAATAGAACATACATCAAATACACAACATACATCGAATAGAAAAAAAATACTGCATCTTTCTGTATACATATCGTTTTAAGGGGTGATCTACCCCGAGTACACAAAAATCACAGTTATCAACACAAAGATATCAACTTTCTTATAATTTTTCAATCGTTTGAATAAAATATGACAAGAATCATCAAAATTTGTATAATTGTTTCAAATCTGAACAAGAATTCAAATGACAACAAATTGTGAAAAATATTGATGCCCGTGTGTCGCGAGCTTTCTCCTCGTACTTCGACTGTACGCTGCACACATCCGAGTGCGCAATCCATATTGCGAAATTCATAATTCAGGCGCCTCGTTTTTTTACCAAAGCACTTTGGCAATATTAAACGTGGCGAGCCACGGGGTTGGCAATCGTATGCATATACATATATATATATATATGCATACATACATATATGGAAGATATATATATATATATAAATCAGTGGAAAAAGCATGAACACACGAAGGACGTGGACATCGACAAAGCCGGGCGCGGATGAGGCGGTGAGCTCAAAGCTGCAAAGCCGAGAGTGGATCCTGGTGCGGTATAATATGGGACGATGAGGAGGACGACAACGACGACGACGAGGTCGACGACATAGACGAGTTATATTACACGTACAAGCCGCCGCGCATTGGTTACTCGCATACAACCCGGGCGTTCTCCTCGCGCAGGGTGCTTTTCCTCTTTGTCAACGGTTCTCGCGTCGCTTCGCGTTCCGGATATTGCTGCCGGCTGCTGGATGCGCATCCAGGAAAGAGGTGAACGTAAAAAACTGAAAAAAGGGAAAAGAAAAAAAAATGGGGGCGAGGGACGTCGAAAAAATGCTTCCATCAGGCTCGACAGGGACGGGGGAAGAGACGGTTTTAAAAAAGTTCGTGGATGCAACTGTGATATCGCGAAAACGTTTGAACGAACAAACATTGATAGCGAGGAGAACGCGGAAACGCTTGGATAACGGATGTGACGAAGTTGAGAAGATTCGATGAAACGTCTAACGAGGAATCGACGGGTTTGGTTGTCTTGTAAGGTAAGTTTTTAAATTAGGTACAGTTTTAAATAATAATGTAAGGTTCTAAAACTTCTTTTTCTGCATTTTTTTTTAATTTTGCTTCGGAATGTACAATATGTCCAGAGTATTGTGTACAAATTTAAAGTCAATCGGAGCAAAACTAACGCAGCTACAGCGTCTCAAACGACCGGCCTTGATACTCAAATGTTCACGTATAGAAAACTTTAAATCGATTTTCCCGAAAACGTAATTTTTGAAGTTCGTGAACATTAGAAGTCAAAATCTACTTAACCGACCCTTTAAAAAATGTAAACACTACTTCTACACATAAATCAACAGGTAATCGAAAAGAGTTTTTTTCTATTTTTTAATGACAAATTAACCGACATTTTTATAGCTAAATCGCGTTTTTTACTTCCAAATGCTGCAAAAATTAAATTTTAAAAAATCTCCCCCCTGATTACCTGGGGAAACATAACACCTTTAAAACGGATATCCATTTTTCTGTTTTACATGATCCGGTAACGAGTTGTAATGTTCACCGCAAAACAAATTTTCTTCAAGACGCCTCCGGAGATTCACCGTTCCAAGCGTATTTATCAATATCTTTTATTGAAAATTTTGTCTAACATACTTCAGAAGTTGTACCGCAATATGTCGATGAATTGAATTAAGCAATATTGCCCATATCGCCGAAAAAACATCACGAAAGTATGCCTTTTTTTGCTTTTAAAACCTTACCCCTCCCTTAATGAATACAGAAAATGAATGAACCTGCATTTTTCCAAATCATTACGATTTCGGTTGTTAAGAATTTCGTTGGATTATTTTTTTTTTCTTTGGGAAATGAAGTCATAAATGTCTAACGTGAAGATTGAAAAGGGGAAATGAATAATATTGCGATTGAGACCATATCGAAGATATAAAAGAAAATATTCACTCGGAATTTATCATTAATAACAAATTAAAAGAAGAAAAGATATTAAAATTAAGCTGAGGCAGGGAATGAAAATAACAATGTAAACATCATATCAAGAATATAAAAGGTACTTCGAACGATCGAAGGAAAATAATTGCGTGTTTCAAATGACATGCTATTTATGTCGCGAAGATGGTTTTTTTATTTACCCTGAGGATTTTAATATTCGTTTTTTCAATAATTTTTTTTTTGTAAATGAGAACATAACAATTGTTAAGGCAAACATTGAATAAAGGGATTCAAAAATATCGCCTTTTTGTCAAATCGATGAAATAAAAATTATTGACTATGAATTTACTTTTGATAATAAATTAACAATATAATAGATGTTACAATAAAACAAAGACTCGGTGAAAAAATATTGACATTAAGCAACTAAGATAAAAATTTAACACTATTTTATTAAATAAATAATATAAATAAATAATAAATGAAAAAATATTAACATTCAAAGTAAAATAAACAATATTTTTCATTAAGTAAATGGAAAATATTTCTATTAACCTGGTGCTGAAGAAATAAAAATAATTAACGTTGATAAAAAATTGAAAAAAAAATGGATATTAAGCTGCAATTCGAGAAATAAAAAATGTGAGCATTAATATTAACTCGAGAAAATAAACAAACAGTGAACTCCATGTTTTTGTGACGTAAATATAAAACGAGTGATATACGACGTTGAGAGATTTTTCGAGACTGCAAACGTTCGTTCGATATGTACGCGTACTAGATTGCTAGTTGGATATCTTCTTCGTTTCTGTTAAAAAAAAACTACATCTTTTTTCTCTTCTTTTTTTGCCGTTGCGAAGGATTCGATTGGGAAAATATAATTCCGGGCGAAGGTAAATTGGTAGCAAAGAAATTGCTTGGGGATTTCGCGTATTGACGTTTGTCGGAGAGCGAAAAATGTCAACAATTTTTATCCAGCATATAGCTCCGAGGAAAATATTTAATTCATTGGAAACCGAGGACCTTCAGCATCTTTGGAAAAGGATGTTTTGCATTTGTTTTCCTTCCAATTGAATTTCTGAACAATCGTAGTAATTAAAATAATGGAAACTCAATTTTAAAAAACGTTAACTAAATTCAAGCATTCTATGAAAAAGACATAAAAAATTCAAGTTTTGTATAATTAACACACAAGAAATACAGTTATTGTATAATTGAACTATAAACTAAAAAAACAATATTCATATAATTGAATTAAAAAATATACGATTACTGTCAGATTCAATTTTACTTAATCGAATATTCAAACATATTCATTTCGTGTAATTGAATGCTATGAATCATCGTAAAAATTTAATTGACCGTACGTTCAGCGCGAAAAATACAATTTTTCCTAAATTGTATTCTAAAAGAATTCTAACATCTGGCAATTATGGTTTAATTCAATTAAAATAAAATTACGTTTAAAAAATACTGCAAAAATGTATGCTCAAAACCTATAATCTCTAAAACCAATCGTAGGATGCAACGATCAGTAAATTGACTCCTAAAAATGCCTTACTTATTGAAAAATTGGGTACCTAAAGCGCAATTGTGGTAAATAGCATTATGAAGCGTAAATTCTCGAGATTACAGGTATTGTAGAATTTTATAATTGAGTCGTAAGAAAGCGATTTTTAAATAATTGAATCAGAAAAGTATACAGTTATTGCGAGATTCAATGCCATTAATTCAAGTATTCTAAAATAAGTAAACGATGAACAAAATAGTACCGCGGTACGAAACCTGTATAAAAGACGGAAATCGCGAAAAACATAATCCTAAAAATACCATGAACCATAAATTGAAATCCAAAAATATAGCGTATTCTAAAATCAATTCTAAAATGCAATATTCGGTCGACTGAGTTCCGACAATGCTGCACTTATTGAAGAATTAAACGCCTAAAGTGCAACTGTCGGTAAGTAGCGTTCTTACCTTCGAATGATTGACAAATTGAATTATGAAAATTCAATTCTGCCACGAATATATTAGGGTTTGTTTGGGTTATTATTACTTATTGAAGAATTGAACACTCAGAGTGCAATAATCGGTAAGTAGCATTCTAAAATTCAAGTAATCGATCAATTGAATTCTAAAAATTAAATTCGGCCACCACTATGTTTGGGTTTGCTTGAGTCATAATTACTTATTGATGAAGTGAACCTCGAAGTGAAATAATCGACAAGAAGCGTTCTAAAATTCAAATAATCGATCAATTGAATTCTAAAAAGTTCAATTCAGCTGCGAATTTTTAAAAAACTTTGTTTTTTTTTCTTCTTTAGCGTCCAAACGATCGACGTTGCCGTAAAAAAGGCGAAAACGATAAAGTCCATACAATTTGGGCGCACGTCACTCCCGCGGTGACCATTCGCGAGGCACACGTGGGAATTCGGTGTCGACGCGTTTCGGATGACGCTCGACGATAACTCGCTCGCACGCATTCGCGGAGAACGGGGAACGGCAGAGGAAGCCATATACGCGATAGGGAGATAGCGTTCCGCAAGCAGTGTTATCGAGCGGAGGGTGGCAGCCCGGTAATTACTTCCTCCGAGGGGGTTGGAAGGCGTGCCCGAGACCGCGTCGCGAGGGTGGGATCAGAGGTCACCGAGGTAACCTCCCGGAGCAAAGGAGCACGAACCAATCGACGAGCTACGCGACGTACTTCCTGCACTTGCCCGTGCTAATGTACGGTAGGCCACCCCTGCCTTGTATCGGATATGAACTCGCGTGTACATCCCAACATTTTCAAAATATTTTTTCCCCAAAGAATTCAATTTTTATCAAAAAGGTAAAATTTATTTTTCCCTTCAAAACATTCAATTTTTCATACCGAAATTGAATTTTTTTTCTATTTTTCTCCAAAAATACATTGTTTTCGCAAAAAACTTCACTACTTCAGTAAAAATTTAATTTTCTACGCAAAAATTCAATTCTTCTTCCGCTAATTCAATTTTTTATCTTGGAAATGCAATTCTTCTCTTGAACAGTCATTTTGGACTCCAAAACATTGAATTTTTCTCCAAAAAATAAATCGTTTCCTCTTAAAAATGTACTTCTCCGAAAATTCAATTATTTTCCTAAAAATTCAAATTTTAATCAGTATTCTAATTGCCCTTCCAAAAATTCGTCTTTCCTTTCCGTACAGTAAATTTTTCTCCAGAAAGTGAATTTACTTATAAAATTCAATCTTTTTCGAAAATCCATCCGTCTCCAAAAAACTAGTAATTCATGGTGATTTATGAATCACTATTCCATCAAGAAAAATAAAGCTGTCTCTCTTAATAACAAATGTCAAGACGAACCGTCCACTAGATATAGAGTTTCTTAGTTTCTAAAAAAAAAAAAACGGGTTCCAAGGTGGGCCCACCATACGTATCGTAATGAAAAGTTAACCTTCAACCGGCCATTCCAACCTGTATGGAAAGACACATTGGACACTCCATCTTGAGTTGCCTCGAGCAACGACATTTGTTTTCAAACTTTCGACCATAACCTCTCAATAAAACGATCGATTAAAAATCTCTCTTCATTTCTCCGAACCCCCCCCCCCCCACCAGCTCACCGTTGCTTGCTGACCCTATCCCTTTCACAAGCTCTTTTCCCATCCAACCTTTTCCTCTAATTAAAAATCTTGTTCGAAAACTCGCAAAGACTCATCATACGCTTGTAACATCGGTCGACATGAAATATAACAGGAGTTAATCGGAGTCGAGAGTCTCCCTCTTTCTCTCTCTCTCTCTCTATCCATCTCTCCGTCGAAAAAGACTGACAGAGCAAGAAAGAGAGACGAGTGAACGTAGCTATAGGTGAGAAATGAAAGAGCCAGTTTCATTAACGTCTCTAATGGGTCTGCACCCCCCCCCCCCCCGCCCCGCCGCCAAACCAAAGGTAAAATGCTTTCTCGAAGTATCCAAGTTCACATCCACTGTGCAACCCCGGATCGTATTCCACCATGGATTATCCATCCTCACGTATAGATGGAGACTGGTGTACGTGGGAGAGTACAAAACGTCTCGTTGGACGTAGGTTAGGTCCGAGGCGAGATGACTGATGAACCGGACACTAATTACTTCCATTGTGGATACCCATGTATATATGAGTGTATATAGATATATATATATGTAGGGATATTACGAGCGCATTAATAGATCGCATTAACAATATACGATCGTGAAAAATGAATAACCACGTGAAGGGGGAGTACGAAAACGATATGAAAAATCTTTTGGAACCGAGAGTACCGGCATTATCGCTCGCCTGCCACCTATCGGCCCGTCCGTGAGTTACACAGTGGAAGTGAGATTTTCTACCGGTTAGGGGGCAACCACCGGTATACTTGTCGACTCTCTTCGCCAGGGTTTCTTTTAACGTTTTTATTGTCGCGGATCAGTTACGAAACGTTTAAAATCTCACGGAAACTATCCGGTGCCTGGAGGCGTCGTAGAATGCCACGACAAGTCAATTGGACCACGCGCAGGATTTGAATTTATTGCATTAGGCAAACCGAAACAAAGCCAAACAAAATTGATTCTTTTGTATACTGTTACATAGCGAATTCAGAATTACGGTCTCGAAATTTCAGCATACCTTACCGACGAAATACGACAATAATTAATTCGTTAAATCAATGCATTTAACCGTACAATGCGTGATTTTTTCTTTTTTTTGGACGCGTAGATTACGGGAAAAATAATGAAAAAAAATAAAAATGAACATTTACGAAAAAAAAACAAATAAATTTAATAGTAGTTTAATGCATAGCGTACATTATGCATTCACTTATATCTTAGTACAACGTACCTACACTAACACGAGAATATGAAGTTACAATTTTTCATTGAAATTCTATGAAATTTTTTTATTCGCACTTTCTCCACAACAATTATTTTTAATTGCATAACAAAAAAAGTAACAAGTCGGTCATTCGTGCTGACCGCCGAGTTTTGAGTTATTTCGTTTGGCCTACAACATGAGTTTGTCGCAAAAAAAAACAATAAAAAATAAACAAATTGTTTAAATAGAATCAATAGCCGACAAAACAGAAAAATCCTTTGAAAAATCTGGTTAATTCTACATGATTTCATGTAATTTTTTCCTTTTCAACGTTTTTTCATTTTTCCTCTTTCATTTTTTTAAATTTTTTCGAAAAAAAACCGTTCTAGGCCAAACGAAACGCGTGCCCACTTTTGTTAACGCTCGTCGTGTTTGATATGTGACAGAATTTTTGAGATGTTTTACTGATTTTTAAATTTGGGCGTCAATTTTTTATTTACAAAAAATATTGTGAAATCTTATCGTACCGAAAAAATCTGAAAAAGTTTCTCGAGTCCCCTTCAGATATAGTACAATAACATAAAAAATCGCAGGTCAAATCCGAGAGGTACCGGGTCCAAATCAGGTGGAATCGGCATGGAATGCCCCAAATACTATTGTCATTATGGGGTAAGAAGATCCTTATACAAACGACGTTCGTAATGTTTTTTCGGTAACAGTTTATGAAATGGCGTTCGGTTAGACCACACGAGTCAAGCTGTTTGCTATTTTAGTACTTTATTTTTTAAACACAGTTATTACCAACATTTTTTATTTAACGAGCATTTTTCTACGAAACTTTTCACTTAACATTCACCTCTCAACATCAAATACCTGCAACTTTTGAAAAAAAACCAATATTTCCTAAATTCCCTACGTACGTATCTAGGTACTCTAATGTACATTGACGAGAATTCTCGTTTTTTGTTCTATTTCAAAAATTGTGGATGCTGAACGTCACACCGCGAATGGCCTAAAAA
>JAPYZI010001731.1:0-29317 GCA_030523105.1 Ophioninae sp. A BG-2022a
AAAAAACAACTTCTAGTTCAACGGCCGATGAATCTTTTTTCTTTTCAATAAAAACGAAAGAATGAACAAATATTGCTCGAAACCCAAACAAACCCAAACAAATAAAAAAAAACAACTTCTAGTTCAACGGCCGATGAATCTTTTTTCTTTTCAATAAAAACGAAGAACGAACAAAAATTGCTCGAAACCCAAACAAACCACGTTGCAAGTACCGATCACAAAGGCACGTTTGTCAGGCTGGAATTTATCCGTTGAGACGGATTACGCGTGATCGATTACGCCAATATCTTCAAGGAGGCCGTCCATCTTCGAGGGATCGCCATCCCGTGGCAATCACTTTGATCGTTCGAGTAGGTACCGTTTCTCGAGACTGCAGGATCGACTGGACCCAATCTCCCCCCCACCCTAACGTTCTCTTCCACCCGCCAACCCTCATCCTCATTCTCGATCATCACGTACAATGCACCTTTGCGAGAAGATGAGAGTTTCTTCGTTCCACGTTTGTCCGTTCACTGGGGGAATTCTTGGGATTCCTGGTGGGGAGGAAGCAAAAGGTGGTGCATGGAAGGCGATGCGCCGGACCGCGATCATTTCCGCGGATTACGAGGAATCGATTTTCACTTGAGATTCGCGAAGCTCAACCACCGAGAGCCTATTTCACACTATGAGTAATGGCTCGCTATTATTCTCGTGGATGAAAGCTCCCAGTCACGGAGTTTGAGAATTTATCGTTGACAGGTCTCGTTTCGTGAAAGTATCGATCGTGTTTGTTCGAGTTTTTGTAGCAAAAAGTTTTAACTCCATATTTTGTGAGATCGAGGGAGAGAAAACAAAAAAGGAAAAATATTATCGTTTCGCGAATGGACTTACGCGAAGAAAGTTCATGAATATTTTCAGATTTTGTTAAAATAGTGTTAGAAGAAATTGACTAAAATTAAATAATTGCGTAAGTATTGAATCATAGAATAATTAAATTCAACATTCATACACGTAATCTTTAATTCACAAAAATCGGATTCTTCAAATAAAGAGTCTTCGTAAAAACAATAATAAAGTACAAACACGCGATAATATCAGTTCCATTCTTAATTTTATTAAACATTCACGTGACTCGTTAAATAACAAACGATTTTCCACTAAAAAGTAGAACAATCGAAATTAAATCGAAGTTTTTATTAAAGTATTTGTTTATGAAAGTTTATAATGAAAGTTCATTTATAATGAGTTTTTATTTATTAACGTTTTATTAAATTTTCATTAAATGAAAGTTCTTTGTTTCACAATTATCTTTTGGCATACAAATTCAATTTTATAATCGAACAAAACAGCCCGAGTTTCCGGTCCTCCCTCAAATCCACGATTGCTAAAAACATTCGATACACGTTATGTTTTTTTGTTTTTCCTTAAATCGATGTACAGTTTCTTCAAGCGTTCTTTTTTTATTCGCAATAAAAAAAAATTGGATGCATTCCGGAAGCCTGAAATTCGCGAAAAGTCGTTCGAAATCGAGCGGGAATTCTCTTCGACGGAGTGTTGCCAAGTGAGGCGGGAGGACCTCTCACGCCCGAAAGAATGCAGTCGATAAATAAATTCCGGTCTGCAACCTCTCTCTCTCTTTCTCTCTCTTTCTTCATTCGGTCTGGTGGCCGCGGGGCCTTCGATTATACATCCGCAGAGACGAAGCATAAAAAGAGCGAGAGGGCAAAACCGAGAAGGGCAGGGGGAGTGGGAGCGCCCTCTTTCCATCGTTGGCACCAAAACAGGCAACAACAGCGCCATCAGGGTAGAAACGACAAGGCGCGTTGGAAAAGGGCGAAAAGGGAGGAAAGCTGGTCGTCACTGTTCCTAACATTTTATTATAATTCTTGTAATTCTAATAATAATAATTCTTATAAGTACATTTATAATTATATTTATTTATTTGTTAATATATTATAATTATTTGCAATAATAATAATAATAATAATAATAACAATAATAATAATAATACATTATATTTATATATTTAATAATTATATTTATCTTATAATAATAATTATAATTCTTATAACAATATATTTATTTATCGATTTTTGTTGTTTTATCGAACGAGCCGGACAGGTTCGTACGAGAGGGCGGTATAATAGTTGAACGTTGCGTTTCGATGAATCGGGTCAATTTTCGAGGTATTCGAAGAGAGGAGAAAACGTTTAGGCGTCGTTTAACTCGGAACGCGTAGGATCTCGCTCGCGATGACCGGGCTCTCGTGAGTGCAACCCCCGCAAACTACCGTAGGCCCAACGCGAATCCTTCGCCGATTCAATCTTTTTTCTTCTTCGCGTCTCACTTTTTTTCATACTTTCGTATTTTTGTTTGGCTCGAATTTTTATTTCGTCAGCCTGAGGGCTGTACGGTCTTGGTTGGTGAATCCACGGTTTCGCCACATGCGAACGTAAAATTTTTGAAGGCTCGAACGCCGAAGGATGATGATCCCGTAAGCTTCTGGATAGAAGTGCGTGGGCACGCTAACGGGCTAAATGAGAGGCCGAAGAAACACGAATATTCAAGCGTGCGCGATCTTCAGCTTTCTTTCGATTTTCTTTTGTCCCAGGTAGAAGACAAAGTGCTATTCTTCTGACTCGATTCACGGACTGGAGAAAGAGAAAGAGAGAAAAAGAGAAAGAGAGAGAGAGAGAGAGAGAGAAAAAAAATGATGATTTTACCGCATACCAGACAAAAGTGCATACGAATTAGGAGATACACGCTTTTCTTTTTCTTTTTTTCCCATTCCGTGGAATGACTTCGTAGAGAGTTGGCTACGGGTGCGCGTGAAAAGACCGGAAATTCCTCGAGGAGGATTATATTTATTTCATGCCTTCTTTTGTTCCGTGTTCTACATATTATCGTCGTTCCAAAAGTTCCAGCGATAGTTAAATACGAAAATCGTGAAATGTTGTTATTTACGGTATTATCGATAATTTTACGATTCTTGGGGCTGTTAATATCATTATCATCATTAATAATAAAATTTCGACAACTAGTGCAATAATAATAATAATAATAATAATAATAATAATAATAATAATAACAGCAACAACGACAATGCTAATAATAGTAACAATGAATATACTTCAGAATAACAATAACCTTTATTGTTGTTATTGTTATTATATGTTATTGTTGCTATTATAATGGTTATTCTTGTGTTATAATTATTGGTATTATTATGGTTATTATAGTTATTGCTATTGTTGGTATCATTTTTATTATAGTTGTTTTTATTGTTATGGTTATTGTTGTTTTGGAATTGTTATTGTTAGTATTGCTATGGTTATTATATTTTTTGCTATTGTTATTGTCGTTTTTATGATAATTCTTGTTATTGCTATAGTTATTGTTGTTATTGTAATTGTTTTTATTGAAAATTGTTGACGTTGTTATTATTGTAGTTCCTCGTATTACAGTACAACTACAAACACGTCGAACTTGTTTATTCCTATTCTTTCGAACCTTGCCCAAAATCGTTTTCTCCAATTCATCATTTCCTTTTCTAAAGTTGATCGCAAAATCGTTTTATTGAGTTTCGTATGCAGAGAAATGCGCGAGAAAAAAACGATTAGCAAAATCGAGAAAAAAAGATAGCAAGAATCGTTAGAGAAATATTGATTCGGAGTTATCATTGTTGAATAGTGCGACTGTATTTGCTGTACAGAATTCGTCGAGCCCGAGGATGATTCGAGCTCGCAATTTTCTCGCCGACCATAAGATAGCCGATCTCTTCAATTTCCTGCTCGGGCACTTGCTCGTCGACGAACCGGACGACCCGATCGATTATCTTCACGATCTTTTGGACAAATGCATACTCTTCGGATCGGGCCTCGTCGAACCGCCTCTACTCTTCGATCAACGGTATTATTTCGAGGATCACCGAATAATCTTGATGGCCGATATCGGCTTGAAACTTTTGCGCGAAATCGAGGCTTAGGAGGGCGCGTTAAACTTTCGTGTAGCTCGATTACTTTAAGTACCAGATAAGAATTTTCGATCGATAAGTTTACGAATCGGTATCTTTAGAGTTACCGATCGGCGAACCGATTTATCGGTATCAATAGTTACCGATCGGCAAATCTACTAATCGGTATCGGTACAGTTACCGATAAATTAACAAATTACCAAAAAAAATAGTAAATCGGTATCGATAAAGTTGGTGATCGGTATCGATAAAATAGCCGATCGGTACCGGTAAAACACCTAATCGGTAAATCCAATCGCCTCCGCGATTTTCCCTATGTTACCGGAAATTTTCAATGAAAATTCATTTATCGGAAAATTGCAATGGAATTTATTTGTATTTATCACGAATATATACACAGACGCAAACAGGTAATCGTGACCGTATAAAACGCGTTCAATCTCGCGTCGCCAATCAACGCAGGAGAGAGAAAGAGAGAGAGAGAGAAAGAGAGTCAGGAAGATTGGGAAAGAAATGAAAGCTGAGAATTTCGCGGAACGGTTCATCAACGGAATTGAGAATCGTCTCCGAGCTTGGTCTCGCTAATGCAGAGAAAAGTACAGAGCATCCACGGTCTTTCTCTCTTCCATCCCTTTGTCCCTTCCCTTCCTGGCGTAACCCTTCACTTTTCTCCCTCTCTCTTTTTCTCCCCCTTGGCGCGATCAGGATGGAAGTTCAGTGGATGGCAAAAGAGAGTATTATTATTGCGCAAATCTTTCTCTCATTTTCGCATTTCTTCGCTATTCTAACCGCGATCTTCATCGCCCCCTTTGCTTCCCTCGAGCCTTCACCATCCTCGCGTTACTTATATCGGTCTTCTTTCTTTCTTTGCGTCCAAGTGACGAGACAACGACTATGAAGATGTTCCTTCCAGGCGAAGTTAATTTTGCGGCGCAAGGGAAGGGAAACTCTCGGTGTCGTTGTCTCGAAATTCGCTGCAGTCGTTACCGCCCCGTCTCGTGACAAACGGAATTGGTTCGGAGATTATACCGCGAGCGCGGAAGAAAGGAGGAGAAAATGAAAAAAAAAAAAGAATAAAAATAAATTTAAAAAGAAAAAAGATACGAAAAAATGAGCCTCGCGGAGCCCAAACTACCATAGGACGGAGAACGAAGGAAGGAGGGAAGAAATACGAAAGAGAGAGAGAGAGAGAGATGGCGGAGGAGAGAAATTTGCGGCTTGTCTCGCTACAACGGCCAATAATTTGATACTTGGCCGACGGTCATTTCACTCAGTCCCATAACCGCGTCGTTTCTCCGCAATTTTTACCTCCTTCCTCCTTCTCTCGTATCCTCTCCCCACTCCTTTCCTTTTTTTCCTCTTTTTCGTTCATCTCCCATTTCCGTTGCTCACGGAGGTCTTGTAATCTAATATTAATAGGTCCACGTGGTTTTTGTTGCCTTGTTTTCGTTATTTTTGTTCTCCTCCATTTTTGCCTCATTTTTGGCTTTTTTTCTTTTGGTTTTTTTTTACCGAGACACATCGAGAGCCTCTTCCGAAGCCTGGACTCCAATACTTCCGGCCACATTACTCTAGAAGCGTACAAAATTGGCATGGCCACTTTGGGCATCTGTCCCTTTGATTTGGATACACCACTTTTCGCGGCTGGTCACGTCGACAAGGAAACTTTCGTCAACGAGGCGTCAGTACATTTTGATATCGTTTCACCCTCGAAACAACGCTGATATTTTTTTTTCGGAATTGTAGGACGAATCGTTGAAATACGACGATTTCATCGAATTTTGAGTTATTGAAAAATTATTTTTTTTTTAATATTATTTTTCAATTGATAATTATTTTTTAAATATTGTTTTAATATTTTTCGAAAATTGAAAGGTGATTCTCTAAATCAATATCGATGACACAGTTCGCCGCGCGGTTGCTCCATGTCTGGAAAATAAGAATTGCCGGATAAGCCGATTCAATTTCAGAGCCCAGTGCTCACCGGACGGATGATCCCCCAAGGCGGGTTCACACGGGAAAACGACGAGTTCGCGGGTTCTCATGGCTGACCCTCGTCCCCCTCATTACCGGAAGTCCAAATTCCAACGTTTCTTCTTTCTTTATTCCACAAATCCTCGCGACATTCCATTACGTTTATCCTTCAGCATCTTTTTGCAAATTCCTCAGTCAATATCACACTTCACGCACATTAATATTATAATTAACGCGTTTCATTATTGTTATTTTAATTAAAGTTGTTTCAATTTATATTTTATTTAGTTATTTTCGTTACGTTCATTATTATCAACGCTGTATTTTTTTATTTCACTAAGTATTAATTACTATATTATATTATTTTTTAAATCTTTTTTTTTAATTAATAGAATTTAAAAAATTATACAGAAATGGGACACCACCAAACTTTAAAAAACTATGTAATATTGAAGAACATTTTTTTGTCACTTCTGATAATGAATGTGTGTATGTATTGGTCGGTGAGTATTATTTTTGAATGTTAAGGGGATATTTAAGTAGGTATTATTTTTTTTTATTTAATTTGAATCTTTGATTTTTTATTAAATTAGAGAGGGGGTATATTACTTCCGATTTTACATCGGTATTATATTATGAAATAATTATTTTTATAAATATCACCACGCTTCATCACCAATTTAGGCACCAAAATTAATTAAAAATTCCCTATTTGGTGGATTCCTCAAGCTTCAAAACTCCATAATTTATGGGAATGATAAATAAATCTCAGTTTTCCCCGACTAAAATTCACTAGCGGTGATCTATGAAAAACGTTCGTACCGAAAACAAATTTTGGCAGAAAAATTAGCGGGATGACCCATTTTTGCACAATTACCAAAAGCTAGGAGAATTTTGGGATATCTGGAAACGAGGGTAAAACGTATTTTAGAGGGAGGTAGTACGCGTTGTATTTGGCACTAGGTTACATGTACGTTTCAACGAAGCTGCAGAGGACCAAGGGAGGGGTGTCAGAGATGGGCGGTTGAGAGGAATTCTCGCCTCGGTCATAATCTCGGTGGGTCTCTCCGGCTCGTTTTATTGACTCGATGATTTTCTGAAGTGTGCAGCGTCCGACGAGACGCGTGCTCTCCGGTAATTTAGTTCAATTGGCTCGCGCTCGCATCCCGCTCAATTCTTCCTTTTCATCTTTTCTATGTGCTCCTTCACCAACCATCTAAATACGCAGCCGTATGTATGTGTAAATACAGGGTGTCCCAAAATTCAAAGGTCGTAATCCAAACGTAATCCAAATAAATCAAGGAATCGTCTTAATTCGAAAAATCCCTGTTTTTCGCTATTTTTCTTAAATATTGTTTTAATAAACTAATCGGTCTCGTTTTCATTTTATAAATAAATACATTCCTGCCGAATCCAAAATGATTTTGTTTACGTTTATTTATTAATTATATAATAATTAAATAAATAGTTGAAATGACACGATAAAACAAAAATGTTCTGTACATTGTCCACGATTGTGGCCGCAATTTTGATGGGAAACAAACGTTTCAAAAAGATTATTGATTTGTAGGAAAGTCGCCAGCGGTTTGAACAAAAAGTATCCAATTTGGTTATTTTTTCGACAGCTTTTCATAAAAAATATTAATCCTTGAAAAAATCGCGTTTTTTTAATTACAACTATCCCTCCTTCAGTCACGTGGTACATCTTTTACATACATTCTTAAATTATTTTCACGTGTTTGAAAAATGTTCGAAAACCTCGGAAGCTACAATATCCTTATAGAGATTATATTTGGTTATTCCGGATCATATATCATCGATATTATCGTTCGATTTTGGGACGCCCTGTACATATATAAATTCCCATAAATGCATGCACCCACACACACACACACACACACATAAATATGTATGTACATATATATATATATATATATATATATAATTATATATACGAAGCATCTTCGAAGCTCAAGTAATAAATAGTATCTGGCAACCTTTTTTCTCCCCCCCTCTCCACCCTCACCATCGTCTCTTCTTTCGTGTCGTCTTGAGGACGTGTCTTTTTTCATCAGCCAGGTCTCTCGGTACGCGACCGTGCGGAGCTCTCGTTTCGAATCGAGACGACAATGACGTCAGTCATCTTTGGGTCAAGTGGGTGTCATCAGATAGAACTGGAGGAGGAGACGTGCACGATTATGAACGACGTCGCTGTGTCTCGAAATTAGCAGACGAATCTTAATGCATTCTTGCGTATACGTGTACATCGGCTATCGGTACATCTGCCTTTGAGGACCGTTCTCGAATCGTCATCGAAGGGAGTCTCGATCACCTCGAAACTCGAAAAATCCACTTTTTTTTTTCAGCTCGGCGATTCGATCTTCAATCGTTAATCATCGATATTGATTTAGTGAAAGTTACAAAAAAAAAACATCGGAGTTTCGTCGATCCTCGTAATCCCATTACCGTTCAACCTCATTCTCACTCATTTTGCCAACCCTCTTTCTAACGTCTATCCATTGTCCGTCACTGCAGGAAACATCGCTTGACAAAAAAACTCGAGGAGATTATCAAGAAGTCCGATTGACAGGGAGATCGTTTTTCGAACGTCGCGAATGCTGAAAATCCAATAATCGAGCGGCAATATAAATGATAAAAAATATGATCTGATAATAACGTCGTCTGAAAGAATAATAAATAAAACTATGATAATGATAATAATTCATATTAATAATAATCATTAGTATTATTGCAATTATCCTACCATTTATTTTATCATTTTTAACACAATAATAATAACAATAATAATAATAATGTGAGAGCAGTCTGAACATAATAATAATAATAATAATAGCCATGAGAATATCATACTCGTTGAAAGACATTTGCTAATTATTTAATCGCGGAAGAGTTTATAAATTGATATATTTGACGTACGAGCAAACGAGGGGTTGATTTCTGAAAATACATGATCGGGGATTTGCGTCACGGGAGATCCGATACGAAGGAATCTGGACATGGATCCGATCGCCTTTACTGAACGCTCTCTCTTGATTTCTCTCTCTCTCTCTCTCTCTCTCTTCGCTTCCCTCTCTCCGTCTCTCGCTTTCTTCTTCGAGGATTCGTTGCAAAAGTGTACGTGCGTTGATCGCAACGGAGCGTTCTCGATAATTCGTCGGCCAGTGCGTTACAAGTAAACGGGAATTACGTGAATATATATATATATATATATGTATATGTATGCATTAAAGTCGATTCGGTATGCACTCGTTCGTTCGCTCATTTTAGTCACGGTTCGCTGCGAATTGGCCCACATCTCCGACAACCGCAGATTTTTTGCGGTCTATCTCTCTCTCTCTCTCTCCCTCCGTCTCCTTTCTCGGTGCATATCGCAATCCGTAAAATCGGGCAGTATCGCAATTTGCAATTTTTTTTTTCTTCTCGTTCACCGTTTCGTTATTTGAACAGCGCGTAAGTGAATCAGCGCACTTTTATACACGGATGAATAAGTATTTTCAATCCAAAAGGATCGCAGGAAAAAGGGACTTTTCGAAAGTGAAAAACGCAATAGATATTCCTAGGAATCTCCTTTTTCGCCGTCGTTTAGAGAATTTCATAAGATTTTTTCATTTTTCCAATTAATCAGTTTTTTTTCAATATTCGTATCAATTATTTAATGTCTTTATTGGTTTTTCAATCCATTTGTTAACATTTCGTTTTTTCTATTCGTTCTTAATTTTACGTCGCAAAATTAAATTCAATTGAATTTTTTCGGCAGTTTAGGGATTTTTTAATTTCGTTGATTTTTTATTATTTTCGAATTCATCATTAATATTGTTATCATTTATTATTTATTTATTATTTCAATTATTTGAAAACTTGTTTTTTTTTTCTTTCATTCGGTTTTCATTTTATTTTCATTTTTCCAATTAATCAGTTTTCTCAATATTTGTATCAATTTTTAAATTTCTTCATTGTTTTTTCAATCGATTGATCGGATATGTGAGCGATTTTTAAATGTAGTTAGTTTTTATTATTTTCAAATGCATGATTATTATAATTAATGATTTATTTATTACTTCAATTATGAAAAAATTATTATTCTTTTTAATTCCCGGTAACTACGAAGAAACGTTTGATTACCAATCGCGTTTGCGAGATATAAAAACGTTTTCGAATATTTTTTGAATTCCTTTGTCCTCCCTTATCATTGGTACTTTTTCTTGCGTCGTTTTGTCTCAATTGGAGGCAATTTTAAACAGCTCTGATTCATACTCCCGCGGGCATACGCGTGGGTTTTTTAGTGCAACGGGGATTCTTGGTATTTCGCAACGACTAGGGGTAATGACGAACCCGCGCGGCGACAAACAACACGTCGTCTCAAATTCGTTCTCCCGTTTCTCAATCCGTGTCGACTTTGCGTCCCGCCACACTCCGAGCGATTCGTGCCAACGAGAAACAAAACAAAGCATCGAATCGCCGGGCGAGATGTACAGTAACGAACGGAGAGGCTGCGGTGTGCCGTACGGCGCGTGTGTACGTGCGTCTATGGGCCATTTCGCGTTGATCGTTCGTAGCGAGAATCATTAAAACTGGACCGATAGAATCGAACCTATCGTATGGGTTTCGATCGATATTGGCAAATTCCAAGCAAAAATAACAGCCCAAACAAAAATTCGAACATATCCAAACAAATCCAATCAAAGTTGAACGAATTCGGTCGTATTAAAAGAAATGTAACGGTACGTAAATAAACCCAAACAAACCCAAACAAACTCGAAAACGCGATGCTAGTAAACGGATATCGATATTTTCCTATTTTTGCAGCCCAAACAAAAATGTATTAAAAGTCGTATTAAAAGAAATGTAACGGTACGTAAATAAACCCAAACAAACCCAAACAAACTCGAAAACGCGATGCAAGTAAACGGATATCGATATTTTCCTATTTTTGCAACCCAAACAAAAATGACAACCCAAACAATAATTCGAAGATATATAAACAACTCCAACGAAAGTTGGACGAATTCTGTCGTGTTCAAAGAAATGCAACGGTACGTGAATAAACCCAAACAAACCCAAACAAACCCAAACAAACTCGAAAACCAGCTGAAAATAAATGGATATCGAATGTTTTCCGATTGTTGCAGCGCGAAGAAAATAGTCTCGAAACCGGTCGAGACGAATCGGAACGGCTCTTATATTCGTGCACGGTTCGTTCGTGTAACGAGCCGAACCGCGTTCGACCGCGACCGTAAAGGATACTCGGGGAGGTGTGAGTGAGCTCGCGGGGGTGTAAGTGCGCGCGTGAAATTCGAGCGTACGTACGGACTATGTTGTGTGTCATTGCCCGTGAGTGGATTTAACGGGTGTGTTGCGCGACCGTGGCGAAACGCCGCGTCCTATAGGTGTGCGCGCGCTCGGTGGTCGAAACGTATATATGCGATTCGGGCGGTTTAATGGCTTCGAGTAATAACGGCGTAACTGCTGAGTATTGCGTACATTTCTAACGTCGATGTCACCGTGCGTGCGGTAATGACAATTATGAGGCGGCCATGACCGTTTTCTAAGGATACTGCGCGCTGAATTTCCAATCGTGGTGTATATCATTTATAAATGGACTTTACGAGGCTTAGAAAAAAAAACAACCTATTTTTAAAGCGCGCAACATTCGCTGAGAGATAATTCAAGACAAACATCAAATTTCCATTTTCAGTGTGACGAGCAAAGAACTATCGATATCCGTATACGAAGCGCTACTGACCAATGTTTTTCGTGCATTTTAACTCCCAACCCGTGATGGTATTTGAGACATCGCGAACCTGAGTCGTTTTTGTCGCCGCGATACCGCACCCACAATTATTCATGAAAAAATCTGCAAACATTTATGGCTTATCTTTACGATATACTTTTCTAGAGGAAATAGTTGTTTTTTTATTTCGATCATTTTTCATATATTTTTTTTTTTATCAAATATAGAGCAAATCGCGAAAAAATGGCTTTTTAAAAAAAATATAGGATAGGTAAAGTTTATGGGAACAGTTTTTTCAATAGTTGGTTCTTATAGGAAAAAGGTTGCCCTTTACGGAAAAAAAAATTATATTAATGTAGGAAATAAATATAAAATAAAATGAATGATTCATTAATGAATTATTAATTATTATTTATTATTTAATTGTAATTAAATAAAGAAGGGGTAAATTAATGAAATTCTTGACACGAAAAACAAACAATAAAATATTCGCAGTATTTCAGTACTAATTTCAATTATGAAAAAAATGATGCATTCCTATTGAATACTTGAAATTTAAAAAAAGTATATTTTAGGCACTGTCGTATTATAACTGGAAAGTACCTTAGTAATATTAGAACGTTCGTGTGGATATTGCTCGTAACCCGTACGGATTGCCATTGGGTGACCTTGCTTCTTATTCGGCTCTGTGTATACACATTTCTTCGAAGATCTCGCGTTCTTTCTCATTCGCGTTCGTCTTCGCCCTCTGTTCGTCATTCTTCGGCTCATTCGCCGCTACGCAGATTATCTACTCAGGGGCCCCTCCTTTTTTCTCGTTTTCTTAATTTTTTACTCGCGTTCTCGGTCTCGTTTCTCTCATCTGTATATTTCCGTCCATGGGCCGTTACCACGCTCATCGACTTTTCGCATCGATTCCTTTCGTGCGAAGTGCGAAAGGAACGAGAATCCGCGTGGATTCGAATATACTTTTTTCAATCTCGAACTTTCTCGCTCAGTCGGTATTGGGTCGAAGAAAATGTGGACGTTGTTTAACGAAGGTTTGATTTAAAAATAAAGATATTTTATTAATTTTCGAATGTCCAAAAATAATATAGGTCGATCAGAAATTTCGTTGTCACGAAAATATCCACGCGCACGATAGAAAACTCGAGAAACAAACGAAACTGTAATGCAAAGAAATAAAATTAAAAAAAAAAAAAAAGATCGATCACGAGAGGTGGTGAAAGCGTTCTCTCTCTCGCGCGATCATCGATTTTCTCGGTTTTTATCCAAGCGTGACGCAAGTAGCCCAACCGAGACCGGTAGAGCGCGCCAGAGTTTTGTTCCGATCGCGAGATATACACGTAGCGTGGAAACGACCAAAGTAAATGTCCCGGCCCCTCCCGCCCCTCAGGCTCCCTCCCGGACACGCAATCGGGCGACTACACTTCTCGACGTCGTCGAGAAAACGAGAACGAGCTCGCGCGTTGTGTAGCTCGCTCTGGCTTTGCCCCTGAGGGCGCTCTTGGGATTCTTCGATGTTCGAATGGCGGCAGGGGGGGGGGGGGAAGCTGAGCGCGGGACGTGGTGGTTGAGTGGAAGGAGTTAGCCACCGAGCTCTGGGTTAACGCTCGCCGCGCAACGCTTGCCAGTACGATTCCCCGCTCGTTCACGGCAGGGTCGTCATGTCGATTGTACCGGCGAGGAACCCTCGGAGACACTCGTCCCACGTACCTTCGATATTCGAGCGCTGATTAACTTCGGCGAATTAACAACGATTCATACCAAACAACGGGCGACATCGATGTGAAAATATACAGTGAAAATCGACGTGTTATTTTGGGACATCGACGCGACATCGCGAAAATCGAAATATCGCGATACCCGCGGAAATAAGTTGACAGGAGTGCGGGTGTTTTGAAAAGTTTGTGAAACGAAAGAATTTTATGATGAGCAGGTGATCTCGGGAAATAAAAGTGTTTATATATATATATATATTTTTATTTATATTTATATATATATATTTGTGAAAAACGAGATTTCGTTGGGCGACAGCGAGCTCTGCCGAACGATGAAATTCGCGGGTGTTTTCGTTCGCTCTGTGATACTTTTCCTCGGAACAATTGTCCTTTTGTTTCTCGCGGGAAGAGCACACGGAGCTCCTGCACGCTCGAACGTTCCGAGCGCTGATCAGTGCGACTGGAGTGGAAGGTTCGTTCCTCAACTTTTTTTTAAAACGAGAAAACAAAATACGTCACTGACGATCATGTTTGGGTATTGTTTGGGTTCCGCATAATCGTCAATTTTTTAAAAATCCGCGACGCATTAAAAAAGTTTACGCGAAAAAGCGTTTTTCCTTGGATCGAATGATGGCTGTTTGCGCCTGCGTCGTTTTCCGCGAAACTGTGGCAACGGTAAATGTGTTTACGTACGTGCTCCTTCGAGCGAGAGATTGAGGCAAGAAAAGGAAAAAAACGAGTGGTCTCATTTTTACTACATTGCACTAACGGTGCGCAAGACGTTTCTTTCTTTTTTTTTTTTACCCCTCTATCGCCTCGTTCGCGCGTCTCGGTGAATTTTCTCACATTCGCGAAACACGAGAGCGACGCGGTAATTGGCCGGTAGAGGAAACTAATCACGAGCCCAATGATCCATTTTTGGCGTTTCAAGAACGAGAACGGTTTCACTAGCGTATCGCCAAATACGATAGCGTGTATGTTCCTTTCACTCATCTTCCGTCTCGCTTCCTTGTTCGCGAGCTTCTGCGTATACCCTCTTGTTTTCAAACGCGACTAGGAAATTGCCCCTTCGTGGACCGGTCGTAATTAAAGGACCGTAGAAACTGTAAATTGCTCGAACGATTTCACGAAAGTACGATATGCCGGAACGGCGCTTCAAATTCCCGCGCTTCGAATCCCCGTTTCATTTTTGTTTTATCTTTTATCCTTCATTAGCACGAAAAGAGGTTAACACGAATTTTGTTTTTGGAAAAAAGCTCGTTTCGATTATTCGTCTAAAAAATGGTTTTTTTTTTCGTTCCTCTAAAATCATCGTTTCCAGCAATTGTATATTTATTTTTGTTTTTTGTTTTCATTCTTTAACCTCCACGAATATCTATGATCATGAACGATCTCGCTTCAGTAAACAAATTCAATTTACGGAAACCGGAAGTTCCGTCGCAGGTTTCGCTGGCGCACCGCCGCCAAAAAGTCGTAAACGCATAACGTATTTTGTTGTTTGGTTTGCACGACGATCTCGGGGCGCCTAAATTCTGCGTTGGGTCGTGTCAACGTGCCAGCACTGATTGCTTTAGCGTCGAAACACGGAAGCTTCAAAATCCAGTGCGAGATCTTTTCATGACAATCATTTTCAAAGATTATATCGTAACGGTACTTTGGAAAACGTGAAATCCGTTCCGAATTTTTGAACCGCCGAGTCTACACTGCTGTGATCGCCATCTCGGCTGACGCTTGCGCTCTTGCGAATTTTCTCGTCGCTACTGTCACGATAAAATTAGATGCACAACACATATATGTATATATATATACATATATATATATATATAACCTATTCATGTACGTGTATCGTAAATGTACCGATCGTATCGTATTTCTCGCTGAATCGCTAATTGCCTCCCTGACGTTTGCAAAAACCATAATAACGTGATTCAAGAGCAGCAAGGTCGAACTACTATGGAGATTTTTTTCAATCCTTCACTCCTTTTTCCCCCTCTACTGTTCCTTTCGCCGTCCCTACTCGTGTGATAGAGCACGCGTTACTCGCGTGTCGTCCACCACCGTCGGGATATTCTTCGATTGTCCCCGTGTAGTGTGCTACTCCGTGTACGAAGAACGCGAGGAATTCTCGACTCATGAAAGTCAGAAGTTGTGTATACGTCGAGCAACGTGTAATGGAACGTATGATAATTTAATGGCAGCCCGAGTGAAAAGAGAATCGTGTTTTATTAAAACACGAACCGGTCGGTGCCGCGGATATAGCGGCAAAACCGGTTTGACCCGCGCGATCGATGTACGTACACCGCGCGAACTGTCACATGCGGGTTCGTGCCGCGCCCTCGGACGGATCACTTTGGTAGTAGCACCTCGTTCGTTTCTTTGCTCCGTCTAGTCGCTCGGTTGATAATGTTATTGTAATGGATTCGTAACTACATTGTCGAATGTTTCCTAACGGAATAATGCAAATTTGTGAAATCCAAAATATAAATTCAAAATCTGGATACAGAGAGATGCACGATACAAAAATGTTTAGATTTCGAAACATGGACGGGTTACGCTATTTTTATGACTCTGAAGTTTGCATCGTTGAAAATTAATATTTAACAGATCTGAAGTTTTCAACGAGAATTGTAAGATTTACCAGTCAGTCGCACATTTGTTTTTTTAAGATTCCCACTTTATAATCTGTGATAAATTCACAAAATCCGATTTTTCTCAATAGTGAAAATAATACATTGGAAAAGAAATCTCTTCGGATTCTAACCATGCGAACTCGAATTCCCATTTGTTTCTATCATAAGACTTGAGACTATTTTTAAAAGAAATTACAGTCGTTCGGAGGAACGGAGTATCGCACTACGTCTCGTGGACCCTCGCGATCCTTATTTTGCCACATTGGCATTTCGAAAGCTCGAATAAATGAATATTGAATAATAGCCATAATAATGAAGTTGATGGAATTGTAACGACAAACTTATAATAATCATGACATTTATCGTGACAAAAATACGATTAAACAGGTATTAAGAGGAACAAAGATAAATAACGACAATTATTATCTTTAATTGTTATTATTAAAATTAATCATATCTATTTATTCAGATATCGTCATATATAATTGAATAACAACAAAAACAACAACGTAATCATTATTACATATTATTGTTGCGCCATTACCAACTCGATTTTATTTTGTCCTCCCAACGAATGCTACCGTTCAAGTTTTTTGATCCTGTCACTTTCCTCGATCCCGTGAACGCGTTTGACGGATCAATCATCCGATCAATCACTCGGTTCCGTCTGTCTCCTTCCAAGTCTCTCGGAGAATCAGTTTTACGGGATATTTATTGTTACTTATCGTTTTTCAGTGGCGGAGGTGGCAGAGGGGTGAGACCGGTTTATCTGCGATGTTCGCGTGGCACGGTCGCTTGGCGTTATCCCCGGGGTGCCCTGCGCGTGGTGCTATCTGGCGGTAACGACGGACGAAGTTTTCGCGGCTGCGTGAAAATCTCGGGGCCTGCGCGCGTCTATCTCGAGGGGAAGGGGAGCTTGCGGCCGATCTATTCACCCGGCGATGGTAAACACGAGGCGCTTCATCGTTGCTTCCGATCGAGGGGACAATTGGCCGCGCTGTACGTCGAGGCGGACGAAACCGAGCGCGGGCTCGGCGGGTCTCGTTCCACGGTCAAGCTGAGATACGATCTCGAACTTGCCACGCGAACGGGTCTTCGCAACGACAGCGCGAACACAGGGGAGAGAGAGAATTACGCGGAGCGTGAAGAGGAGGCGGAGTGCAGACCTTGCTCCAAGGAGGAACTAGCCGAAGCTTATTGCAAGAGCGATCTCGTCGCTAGAGGCACCGTTAGCGCCGTCGAAAGACGACCCGAACTCGAAGCCGCCGAACTCGTACTCAGAGTCACCAAAACGCTGAGACGCGTCGAGGAGAACGAGGTAATTACTCCGACCACTTGAATCGTGATCCCCGAATACCCAAACAAGAATTTTCGAACAGAAGTTTCTACGAGAGCAATCGGTGATGATAGAACCGCTCGGCTGAAAAATCTTTTCCAAATTGCTAAATTCTAACGTAGCCAAACAAATTCTGGCCACGCTACTGATGATTCTTTGGTTTTAAGGAACTCGAACAACTGTTCGAAAATTCGCAGTTTTGATTGTCCCTTCCAAAACTCGCGGCTGTCCACCGATGTGTTTCGAAGAATATTGTCTTTTTTATAGTATAATTTCAATAAGAATTTTCGTAGTTCCATTTCGTAGTGATCTTTTGAGTGAACAGTAGTCACACTGGGCCCAATCTACACGATAAGCTTTAAAAGAACCATCTTGATCGAACTCTTCGTTCGACGTGGATGAAAACATTACCTTACGTGGTTTCAACATTGTGAATGACAGCTACTCAAAGACAGGATAAACTACGAAGTATTTATACCCAAAGCTTATGGATATTTCGATTTTACCCAGTGTGGCCACGAGAAATTCAATATACAGAATCCTCAATTTTCTCTACGAAGATCCGCGATATGGAATATCCGTTAGCAAGCAGAGTAACGATTTTACCGTGAAAAGCTGTACTTTTTTCCATGCTAGAAAAGACAAAATTCTCAATTATTGGCTCGGTGTAACTCGCGTGAATAATCGAAGTCGATCTTTTATTATTGGACGTACTTATGCAAGAAAAATCACCAAAATATTCGTCAGTTGAATATACGAGCCTAAAACCGATTATTAGTGAAAAAAATGCACGATGTACCGCAGGATAATTAATTTTGTTTATTATTATCGCCTCACCAAATTATTCTTGGACAAACCTTACACACGAAAAAATTCTTCCCTTCCATGTGCTTTCTTCATCCAACCGTTTGTCTTTTGTTTGTTTGTTCAATTAAACGCTTTCGTTTAATATTATTTAATTGTTTCAATGGCTTTTCGATTCCCCGTGTTTATATCGATCAACTCGACTCCCCCTGTTGTTTTGCGTCTTTGTTTTCTCACTGTGTCTCTTTTGTTTTTTTCTCATGCATAATTCAAGGACAACGAGGTGGACTCGGCCGATCTGCGGTACCAGAGGGAGATTCGCGTGCGCGTACCAACAGCCTGTGATGCCCGACACGGTCAGGGTGAATTTGTGATAATGGCGAGAAAGAAACTCGGCGATCTTACGTTGGCGTGCGCCCCGAGGCTCGAGGCGTGGGCCGAGGCCGTCCGTGAACTCAAGAGCGCACCGTGCTTCTTGCGAAGTTAGCGCTCGTTCGATGCCGGATAAACGCAAAAAAAAAGAGACCGGCATTATTGTAAATACGTATATAGCACAGATAGGGATATAGAGATATATATATATAGAGATAAAAAAATCATATATATATATATATATATATATATATATATATATATATATATATATATATTTTGGTTATACCTGTACATAGAGCGCGTACTTCGAGAGTAAGATACCGATCTCCGAACTGTGATATTATTTTTCGTAAGAGGTTCAATGTGAAACTTAGTGTTTATTCTTATTTTTTTTATTATTATTTCTTGCTATTGTTTTTCCGAGAGCGTCGGCGACGCGAGTGAAATAAACGAAAATTAAACACGATTAAATTGAAGAGTAATTTTAGTGTGCTATCCTCGACTCCGAATTACATCTCTTAGAGCAAATTATGGTGGATAGAGAGGGAAGAAGGATATCCACAGATGCAATTTTTTCTCAACAAAGATATATAGTCTTTTATTCTTTTCTTTTCATCTCGCTCTCAATGCTTTTTTTTGTTGTTTTAGTTTCGTGTTTCTTTTCTTTCTTTTTTTTTTATATAACAAAGACATGGAAAACACACGGAAATAAGCCTGTACATCGAGGCGTACAATTCGTAAAAAAACAGCTACCATTTTCATATTCTCGAGTAGTCTTGAAGACGAAGTTATACTTGATTTTTGTTTTTCATGTACTTACGCCTCTTCGTTATACGCAATCATTATTATTCAAGGTTTCCATTTAAGGGTCTCGTTGCTCTTCTCTTCCTTTTTTTTTCGTAGATCACCGAAGTACCCTGGAAACTACATATTTTTTTGTTTTTCTTTTCTTCTGAAGAAAATGTAATTTCACTTGGCTCCGTTTCTAAAGTTAGCTTTGGTTTTGCGTTGCACTTATCGTTTATCGTACATCTCATGTCTTTCGGCACGAAAAAAAAATATGAATAACGCTACTTTCTTTGAGTGGAACGAAGGGCGGATGGACAATTTCTCTTCACGCTTCTGAATCGACTGACGGGACGGTTTAATATTCGGACACGAATTTACGAAATTAAGTGAAGCTGCTCTTGATCTTACGAAACAATCAAATTTATTGGACGCGGGTGTTTCTCTTTTTTCAAATCGATGAACGTTCAGAAAATGGTTTTACGTATATTTTTTTATACATCCAGTAAGAGATCAATTTAGAAATTTCGGCATGACTCGCGATACTCTTTTTAGACGCGAGTGTAAAAAGAATTCGCTATCCGATTACGTACATTACTGAAAAATCCGTTCCTCTTCAACGTCTTTGTCGATTTTTTTTTACGCAGTCCTCCGACCGCCCACCGTCCGGTTTCTACGCTTCCACAACTTTCTCCCAAGTCGGAGAATTCGAAAAATACGAGGAGTGACACAAAAGCCGTTGGCACCACACGCGTACAAAGTCGACATACACGTCGTATAAAAAAAGCGCACGATTGCGACGAGGAGAAAAAAAAACGTAACACGTTAGAAAAACTAGTGTACAGCGAGGTAAGTCCGTAAAAAAAGAACGAGGGGAAACAAAATTAATGGAGGTGTATCGAAGCGTCCTCGCGGGACAATAGAAACGAAAGATTCGTTGCATGCTGCTTGTACGTTTCGATGGCTTCGACAACGATAATCACAATGCGCTCAGTTATTTACAATTGAACCGAGGATAATCGTTGCAACATGACGGACGATTCGAATCGCTGTTCTCTCGATTTTCCATTCCGGATTTCTTCGCTCTTTGACCCTTTTCTTCATTTGGCAATCACGGAACCAACTACACACCATTCGTATTTACATAATATTCTAGCGACGGAGGAAGTAGCGAGATTCCCAAAAATTCACTATTCATCGCGTTGCAAGGGAAATCCGGGAGTTACGCGGCACCTTTCGGATTAATTCGCGAGTGAAAAATAAATATTTACACACACAGCTGTGTTCGCCGATCGTCCGGAGTACGTTTTTTTTTTTGCTCGCGTGATGTACCACCGCAAAACGGAAGTACTCCGATCAATTGTCGCGAACGATAAGTTCACAACGACACGCAACGAATAAAAGCGTCACACGAGACGATATCACGAACTAGAGAATCACACGACGAAACATCACGGTCGAAAGTCGCAAAACGGAAGCTGTTAACACGGGATGAAACGTATTCGTCATTTATATCGATAACTTGTCAAAAAGAAACGTAAAACTTCAAGAGTGCTTGTGCAAGTATGAGGACGATCAGAATGTTGAGCATAAGTTGGACGTATGGCCACACAGTGAGGTAACTGATTTTCAAAACGATTTCCATCAATGTTAAAAATTGATTGAACACGCGTGCATTGATCTCACGAATATTCGTATCGTTGAACGACGAATTCCGATTCCATCAGGTGTCGATATTTAATCGCAGTCATATTCTATCATTGTGACTTTTGTATCCCGGCCAATGATATAATATGGTGAATCTCCAATTCGCGACCTTCGCTTTTCGACTGTGATATTACGCTTTGCTATCAATTTGGTTGAACGAAAAAATCCTTTGGAACAAAACCACCCTGGCAGCCGAAGAATGCGTACTACGCATTGTGAAAAGGATAATTCGGACAGAGATATATCATGAGATCGTCCATGTTCGGTAGCACAACGACTCTCTCGAATTCCTTCAACAACTTTGTCTCTATCCACTTCGTGACGTAACCAATGTTGACGGCTCGCTCACCGAGCGCGGGCTTCGTAGTTAAAATGATACGAGGCACGGGCTTGAAGCCGTACCATATACGATCGGACGGTGGTGGAGGAATGTTGACGGTCAGGCAGCCTTTTATACTCGAAACGTTGACCATGAGACGTATCTCGGTGTTGGAGAGTTCCTCCATTGCTCTTCTAACGTACGACAGTTCCGCCGCCTGAAAAAGAAGAAAATATAAAAAAGAAAAATACGTGGAGATGAATTTCGTACGATTCCTGATGAGAATACGCATCGTTGTTTCTCGTACGCCAGCTCGTTACAGTTCGACCAGACGGTTAATCTTGTTTTTTTGCGGTACTCATTTTTTCTCTCCCTTTTTCTTTTTACTATTTTTCCTTCTTAAGCTCCGAACAAATCCGACATCTGGATGGAAGCTGGCGCCTTGTCTCTAATTTTGTGACCACTCTCGCACGACCGTCGTAGCACTCGGGGCCCGAGCATTAAAAAAAATAACGTATCGCTCTTACTACGAATTCCCAAGGGCACGAGACGGAAAAGGTTCAAAGAGAAAGAAAGAGTCATCGTGGCGAATTCGGATAGCGTTTTACGCCTCCGACCTAGATTCCCGTCGTACACGCGAGTCTGGAAAGTCCA
The DNA here is from genome assembly GCA_030523105.1 of Ophioninae sp. A BG-2022a. Lineage (NCBI taxonomy): Eukaryota > Metazoa > Arthropoda > Insecta > Hymenoptera > Ichneumonidae > Ophioninae sp. A BG-2022a. The sequence continues at coordinate 22,011 of JAPYZI010001731.1, forward strand.
TCGGACTCTCAAATGGTGGGCGTAATTGAGGCATCAGTGACAGAACAGATCTCTTGCGACGTTATAGAAAATAAAATGGCTTCATTATGAGATCCTTCATCTCTACCAGAATTCCCCCTTCACATCTGTTACCCCAGCGGCAATGTTCCACGGAAAGCAAAAAAAGTTTGCCGTAACTAAGTGGCTCGTCCCCACTAACATAACAATAACCTGTTGAATCGCCAAATCGATATCAATTATCGAATTGAACGTTACAAAAACGATGCTCGACAATTTCTTTCGTATTTGATTTTCATCGAACGCTTTTTATGTTATACCTTGAATACTTGAACGATTAATTAAAGTTACTCGAATTTCGTTAAACATTCTTCAAGCTTGATTAAAATAGTAGTATCGTGTCAGCGATGAGATCAGTTCGGTTTGAAAAACATTAATTATTGTTGAGTTATTAAGTGGGAAAGTATAGAGCAAAATTTCCGCAAGAATCAAATTTTTTAAATGCAACGATCGGCATATTGATGTTTTCCACTTACAGTTCAGTTAGGACGCGTAAATGGTTATGAACATTTACTAAACGGTTGGACTTTCATGATTTTCATGCAAGTATTACGTTAAAATCGCTATTTAGGCGTTGGCGAGTGAAGATGACTGTAATTTCTTGGCTTTCAATGGTAAACCCTAAATGTCCTTCATACGGAGAACAAACGGTTTCAACTTACGGATTGAAAGTATCTATTAGCAGCGATTTTGTCGACCATGCTAAGGAACTTTCGCCCGGACGATTGAGTTGGACTGAAAATAAAGACAGACAATTAATCGTTGACCCTATTCACCTATTATAAATTTTAGTTTTTTTGCCGATAGATTTTGCCAATTTTTCCGCGCACTTACGTAGATTCTCGGGATCCCGCGTTACAGGGCACAGGCGTGTTGTCTTCCTCCTCGGTAGAAGTTTCGGGACTGTCCTCCACGTCGCTATCGAACATCGGAGATCTCGCTGGTTTCGTTGGTTTGTCGTTGCTCATTACGTCGTTCGCGTTGTTCCCACTGACCGAGCCCGCTCTCGTTAATTTCATCAGGTTCAATTTCGTTTCGATCGTCATCGTGAAACAGCCCTCGTAAGTTATATCAAGATCAACCGATAACCCGTGTTCGTCGATTATCGGTTTGCTCGCTTTGTGTATAACCGGAGCACCCTGGCCGATCACCAACTCCGAGATCAACAGACTCTGCATGAAGTACGGCAATTTTATGTTCGACAATTTCCGCTGGATCTTCTCTTGAATCAAATTTATCGTTTCCGGTGATTTGTGCATGTCGAAGAACACACGCCCGAGCAATGCGTTAAACCAGACCACGTCATTGTCGGCTAGCGATCCACTACCGGCATCACTCGTTGGCGTCGATTGGGTCTGTAAATATTCACCATTTTTATGATTAATCAATCAACTTTCATGATTAATGGATAGCAAGGGGTCGCGGTTGCTACTGGGAGCCAAGGGCGTCCAGCGATTTACCAATTCAAAACGTTTTTAATTACTTGCCAGAATGAAAATTTATATCTTCACGATTAAACTCGCGATACGAAGTACGAGATTGCCAAATCGGGACGATTTCTTTTTCGGTTGAATTTGAATACAATCTACATAAAAGATATATTTCTGTGATGTTTAGCTCTGAAAAACAAAATGTTATAAAAAGTTACGAAAATAACAATACTTGAGCTTCCATTGATTGAACGCATAACTGCCATTACAGTGGAGTTTATTCGGGCTTTCGTTTGGTAGCATAGCTGAATAATTATCATATCAAATACGGACATTTGACAAAGTACGCTCCAATTCTTCGTCAAAGTACGCTCCGTACTTCTAAAGAATCACCAAGTTAGTTATCAAAAAAACGACCGTGGCAAAACTGTTCTTTCGATACGGATGTAGAGACGGAAAAACAAGCTTTGAACAGTTTACTTAACACACGAAAAATCCATTTCTAAAATAAACTATATCAACGTTTTGAAAAAAATAACATAAATATAAATACGCGACGAGTCCTTTTCAGAAGTGTTCAAAACAGTGAAACGATGCAAGTCGTTTTGACTTCCAAGTCTGGGGGAGCACGTTCATAAAGTTCCAGCACAGTTTGAAAAAGTGGAGGTTGGTAATTAACGAACGCATTTGGATACACGTAGGAGATACGCAGCACGTTTTTCCATCGCGCCAGAATCGAACCAACCGGACCAAAGAGATCGGCCGAACGCTTGATTGAGGAGCTTGATTACTCACATCAATGTAACGCGACATGTAAGCGTTGTACGAAAGTTCGGACGTGGTTTCGTGAGCGCCCGTAGTGAGGTTTGAATTTTTCGTATCGAGGCTCGTGTGTGCGATCGGGGGCGGACTGGAGGACGGGGTGACGTCCTTCTGCGACGATATCGAGTTACGTTTGCTGCTATAGCCGCCCGCTCGAATCAAACGTCTATACCTGAAAATTGTATCGTTTTACATAACCTTACGTATCCGTACGTAGAAATATAGATATGCAGGTAAATATGAATGAAAATTAGGTCACGATATCGATGGGTAAACGATACTCTACCAATCCTCTTTCTGACGATCAGTACGGGCGAAAATGTATATTTTCAATTTCGTTTCTCCGTCGTCCTCGTCGTCGTCAGCTTCCCGACAATCGGCAAAAATATCCTTTTTCTCGTTGTACTGAGGCGACAACTCCTCCTCGTTTTCCTCGTCTTCATCTTCGCCTTCCTCGAATATCATTTTTTCCTTTTCATCCTCGGTCCTCTGAGTCTCGTCGTCCGATCCCATATTTAAATCGGCAATCTCGATTATCCCCTCCTTCCGGAAAGTCACGCAGATCGGATATTTCTTGCTCCAACGTCTGTCCAACGGAAATAAAGATAAAATTTCAAATTTCAATCGTTCGTAATTTCGGTAAGCGTGCACGTAATTGCGAATGGGAGGAACGGTTTCCGTTGAGATTTCAATCTATCAGAGCCGATTTCATCGGTCAATATTGAACGACTCTTATCTTTTATCTCACGCGAATACGGTCGGTAAAAGTTAGCTTCGAAATTTCAACAAGTTTCGTTAAATTGTGTAATGTTATAAAAATATTGAATGTTTAGCAATTTCCTCGCATAAGTATTGGAAATCGTTAAAGAGAAGTTAATATTATTATACTAGATATTAGATAATGTTGATAATCTTATGGAAAATTTGAAATTAAACTTTAACCGGATGTAGTGCTAAATAAATAATCGTATGCTTTAAAATTCATCCACAAATTGATTGGTGACTTTTCATATTTGACGCAACCTTCCAGTTGTTTTTACGACTACATTGGAATCCAGTGTATTCGGGAGGGATTACAATTTTATCTACATTGTATCCAGGCGCCAAGTCAGCGAAAAAAAGTATTGGAAAAGTTTCGTAGTCGACGAGGTGTTCTGGGTTAATAAATTCGACGAATATTCCCACCTTCTCCTCGTGAGTCCTTCCGGAAGTAACTCGATCTTAGCACCTGCCAACGAGTAAACTCGTTTTCTCGTGAACTTCGGCAAGTGTTGGGGTTCGTTCCAGACCGCGCGTTTCGGTATTCTCGTTCTCGTCTCCATAATACGAAGATTGTCAGCTTCGAGTTTGAACATAACGGAGTTGGTACGAGCGACGTGATAATTGTCGGGGTCATAATCGTAAGGTAGCTCGTTGAGCCATCCTTCGAATTTTTCGAAAACGGCGTGTTCCTCGGCCGCGGGTATCATCTCGACGATAGGGAGTTGTCCAGGTGTCTCGTCGGCACGTGGTGCGATAACGGGTGCGCTGAGAATGCGTTTGACTCGTTGGATCAGATTTTGGACCGTCAGAACAATAAAGACTCCACCGAAGCAGCCAATTACGTAATCGGGCAAGGGAAGAAGGTGATACAGGGAGAACAGTACGATTGGTGTTATTGCCAATTGAAGAAACAATTGTCTCTTCAATTGCGACAAAATCTCCGTCGGATTATCGAGACTGACGGGTACGATTTCGGTTCTCGGTGGGCCCTGGACAAAAGGTTTTGTTCGTAAAGATCGTGGAGGTTCGACTCTCGTTTCCTTATTGGGAAGTTTCGGCGCGTCGACGACGATCTCGTCTGCGAGTTCCGCCGCTTCGATACCGCTCTCAACGCTGTTCTCGTCTTCCGAATTTTTCGTTTTCAAGCCTGTTTTTATGCTGGAAAATCCAGCGAATCTCGACGAATGGGATCTACGACGATTCCTCGTCGATGTCGAGCCACTTTCCTGTTTCTCCGGTGTGAAATCCTCCGTTGGTGTCACATCCCCCAAATCCTCGGAGTCGCTGAAACTCGAATTTTCACGACTGCGTCGCTTCGGCTTGCTCCTCTTGTCGTTCTTTATCTCCGACAGTTTTTCCTCCAACGTTTTTGTCAATTTGCCCTTGAAGTCGGAAAACATTTTCCATGGATCGCTCGGCGGCGTTCCCTCCGACAGACTGCCGTCTACGCTCGCCGAACGCTTGTCCGATGTTTCGTCATTGCTACCGTTCTTGTCAGTAGGATCCTTCGTCTTAATAGGACTGGACTTGGGTGAATTTTTCTCAGATTCTGGTGTCGGCTTCTCCTCTTCGCTGCTCGGATAGAGCTCCTCTAGCTCGTCGTCACTGGCGTGATAGCGAATCGACGGCACTGACGTCGTTATTGGCTTGCCTAGTAACAAACGACAGATGGTTGTAATGTACGTAATGTCAGATGTTAACATTGAAAGAGGTCTCGTTCGTTTGGGTTTGGAAGAACCAAAATTGTTTGCCATGACAATGCCAATTGCTTGGCAGCTATCAAGGAATTTCGTCATAACTTTTGACGATAAGGGAATAATTTTGTTTCGGATACGAAGAATGGAAAATTATTATTCACCTTTGAAAGCTTGAGGAAAGAAGTTGCTAGTGAGCGTAATGAATTAATGTCTTTGATGAATCATTCAAGGATACATACGTTTCGCATGACAGAGCAAAAACAATCGATATTCTTTGGTGAAATGAAAATTCGATTGTTATTGAAATTGTTATTATTATTAATAAAAATCGTGAAAAATGTACCTTTCATCATGGCCAGTGTCATTTTAGCCGGACTGCTTCTCGATGCCATCTCTTTGCCGATAATTCGAAGCGACGAGCTCGCGGTCGTTTATTAATTTTCCTTTTATCCCCTCCCGGCGCCGGCCGCTCTAAACTATCACGTAATTCGCGTAGTTGAACATAAGGAGCGTCATACGTCAGTTGTCCGGCACACAACTGTCAAACGTTGCCAATACCCTGCGCCCCCGTCAACCGATTTTTTCCCGGCGTTCAACACTCGTTAACACAAAGAATTATTTCGTTGTGGAAACAAAGTGAATTAGTAGCATCAACCACGTCGTCTAAGTACTCGATTTCCAGTGATTGCGCGTCGAAAACATTGCTGAGAAAGCTCGTACTTCAATCGATAATGATCAACGATACGTGTGATATCTGACGGTGATCTCCAGTATTTTATCACGGTCTCGCTCGTTACGATTGCAAGAATATTTACGGTTGTCTTAATCCGCGACCAATTTCGTCGTGTGATCGACGAATTTAACGGAATTGTACATTTTTTCTTTTTCTTTCATATAATTGCAGAATTACATTTTCGTATCAACGAACGTTCTATTCCCGTAATCTTTGCTCGCGACGAGCAGGAATGCGACTGGGTCGCTACGAATTCTATTGTTCACCAACAATATTGACCTTTGTATATTTTCTTTTATTCGGGACTCGCACTTGCACGCGCGCGCACGGTGGCGAAGGTTACTAGATAATCCTGGGGTTACAGTACGCATGCCCTAATCTCCAACTTCAGATCGTCCCCGGTAACGCTTTGACACGGGTGCACTCGCGACGAGACCTTGATTATGCATTTGCTGCGCAAAACGGTTGATCATCACTGCGATTCGCTACGAGACGATGTCAGTGTTTTGAAGACCTGACGATAATATTGGTGATGTTTGTCACGCGACAATCAATTTTGAAAAGAAAAAAGCGTTGCCGTTCGCGATTTGTCTGGCTCCGGTAAAATTCGACTTCCGAGCTACAGTGTAATCTGTCACTCACGTCAGTGCCGAAAATTCACTGCACTTGCATGTGCGGCGTTTACAAAAATAATTATATTGAAAATACCATATAATTATGGTATTGCTAGAAATTCGAAAGTTTCTCAGAGATGGGTAGAATTCAAAACAAAAGATAATCGCCAATCTCCATGCTAAAGTGTTCTCTAGAGCTGAAACTTTGAAAATGAAGTCAGACGTCCAATCGTACATAGAACAGTTCTTATGGGCGGCTTAAAGACAAGTATTCTGCAACTCAAACTGCCGCTTGGCGGCGTGACGAGCGACCAGCTGTTATGGAGGACGGCCGCAACGTTAGTCCCTTTGAGTAATTGGCTTTTTTTACGAATCGTTAAGGGAATGACGAATATATTGGAAACTTTCGGCGCAGCCCCTCGTTACTTCGATAGTGACAATTTTGGAGTTTCGCGCTGCGTGTCATTACCGACGGATGTCGCCGCACGCGAATTCGGACGAGCGTGGCGCGTGTGTGTGTATGTATGTGTTATTCGTTACGAGCGCAGCGTGGAGAAAAGCGCGCGTAATTCGGTGCGCCGAAAACACACACGTATATGTGTGTGTGTCAACCGATATTCACATCCTTATAAGTAGTATATATAACTGCGTAGTATTACTATACCGAGCGTAATACGCGAATTGACTCACTCGGCAGGATAACAGTGAAACATTGTATGGATATTATTTAAACATATCCGCTCACATCGCTTCCGGAAATGTGATTGGGGAAGGCGAAATTTTTAAAAATTTTTAAACTACTAAAATGGTCTATCCAATCGGAAATTTTCTGCTGATTACGAATATGTCCGAGTTTTTGCCGAAAGTGCAAAATTATACTGGAAAAATGCGAAAAATCTTTCCTAGCCTAATTTTTCGGCGTTTTTTCATAGGAATTTTGGGTTTTTGGGGAAATGAATGGTAGATTCGTGTTCAGGGGATCAAATTACATCTAAATGGACCTATAAAAAAAATATTAAAAATCAAAATTTTTTTTCGATTTTTGGGCAAAATAAGTTTTTTCACTAAATCATCGATAACTTTTTTCCCTTTAGGATTTGGCACTCCACTTTGCGCTCAATCTCTTCGTTATGATTTTCCCTTCAAAATGCTTTTTTAATAATTAAAATCCGATGATTTTTCGATTTTTGGC
>JAPYZI010001732.1:0-72616 GCA_030523105.1 Ophioninae sp. A BG-2022a
AAGCTATTTCGAAACCGACAATACACGTCGTAGCTCATCGATAAACGTTTTCTTTTCGTTTCCGGTTTTTTTCGATGCTCTCTCACAGTCGTGCATTTTTCTTCGACTCGTCGATTTTGCGTTTATGATTCTTTACTCCTTTTGTTGATTTTTTTTTTGTTTTTTTTTTTTTTTCGTCGACGATTCCCTGCCGACCCCATTTTTTGAAACCCCGATAGCTTAAGTGACGAAGAAAACGATCTAAGAGCACACCACCAATCGTGCCCTCACCCGTAGAGTATGTTTCAGGCAAGGAGCAGGGTATGCCAGCGTTTGGACGTGCTCCACAGGACGGTGGTACGACAGACATGAGCGACGAAAGACTCGCCCATATACTATCGGAATCGGGACATCTACAGATGAGCAGAAGCGAACACGAGACGTCCAATGACGCGGACAGCAAAAGCCCAAACAGACTCGGCTGCCCCAGCCCCTTTGGCAAGGACCGTATGGACAGTCAGAACAGAAGACTGAAGAAATACGAGAACGACGACATTCCTCAAGAAAAAGTTCTACGGATATATCAGGAAGAATTGGCGAAAATGATGAACACGAGAGTCGACGATATGAGAGGACCACGTGATTTTCCACCGAGGTAAGATATTCTTGTCACCATTTCGGATATTTTTTAATCGATACGTTTTAAGGTCGATGTGACATTTCTGGTACTTCGATAAGGATTACATTTTTGATAAATTTCGAGCTTTTTACGAGCTTTCGTTGCTTAGACCAAAAAGTAACCAAAAGTGACCATAAATGTCACTTTGGTACGGATTACATTTTTGAAAAATGTTTTCAAGTTTTTGTCGCTTCCACCAAAAAGTGACTAAAAAGTGACCAAAAATGTTACTTTGGTACGAATTACAATTTTTGATAGAATTTTTTCCTGTTTTCGTTGCTTTGACCAAAAAGTTACTAAAAAGTGACCAAAAATATTACTTTGGTACGAATCACATTTTTCGAAAAAAGTTTTCATGTTTTCGTCGCTTCGACCAAAAAGTAACCAAAAAGTGACCAAAAATGTCACTTTGGTACGGATTGCATTTTTGAAAAATGTTTTCAAGATTTTGTTGCTTCCACCAAAAAGTGACCAAAAACTGACAAATAATGTTACTTTGGTACAAATTACAATTTTTGATAGAATTTTTTCCTGTTTTCGTTGCTTTGACCAAAAAGTTACTAAAAAGTGACCAAAAATGTCACATTGGTACGGATTGCATTTTTGAAAAATGCTTTCAAGGTTTCGTTGCTTGGACCAAAAAGTGATCAAAAAGTGACCAAAAATGTTACTTCGGTACGAATTACATTTTTTGAAAAAAGTTTTCATGTTTTCGTTGCTTCGATGTATGAATACGTTAATTACGAGAGATTTCAACGCGAGACACGCGTCAACGACGCAAAACTCGAAACAAGCACGAACCTCGATTTTCTTGACTAAAAATTGCTATTGAATATCCAAGTTTCATTCTCTTTCATTCTAAACCCATCGTTGCCATCTCTTTGTACCGTTATCACATCGGCGATTCGCGAAATCTCTGCGTGTTCCGTCCTAACGACCTCTCTTTCTCTTTTTTTTCTTCTATCCGCCTTTCTAATAGACACAACAATTACACGGAGAGCGTAACTGAATCAAATTGTGTATACGAGGTTTCGTTTAATCGTTGAACCAACGAAACGGATGACTCACGATTTCGCCATAAGTCTGAATAACGTTCATCGTTCCTCCGCCTTTTCGTGAGATCGCGGAGCTTTCGAACCCCCTTGTGCTACTTTTATTCGTTTCAAGATGTACGAAGTTTGCCCGCGGTAAAAAAAAAAACAAGAGTAACGAATGTGTTAAAAATTTCTAGCTTTTGATGCCATTTTTGTTTATTTGGATGTATCTTCCGAAAGATTTTTAATTAACAAATTTAATTAACCATTTCTTCTTAACGAAGCGAAACCCGGTAAATCGAGAATGTATTAGCTCGTAACTTTATAATTGTAGCATCGGTGTAGCGTTGAAAACGTTTTTAACAATATTTACCGATTTTCTTGATGACGATCGATAGCGATATTGAATTTTATCGAGAACAGCAATTAAAACGCTGATTGACGGTAGCGCGATGTTTTCCACTTTTTCAGCGGGTAACTTATCGACTTATCAATTGAAAATGGTAGCACCGGTATCGCGTTGAAAACGTTTTTAACAATATTTACCGATTTTCTTGATGACGATCGATAGCGATATTGAATTTTATTGAGGACAGCAATTAAAACGTCGATTGATGGTAGCGCGATGTTTCCCCACTTTTTCAGCGGTCCCCAAGGTCTTCCAGGCATCGAGCGTACCCAGGAGGACATAAGAATGGCACTGGACGCTTATCATCGAGAATTGCAAAAGTTGAACGTAACGCCGGGTCAGAATCCTGGACTGGCAGGTTTACCAGGATTACCGAATATACCGGGATTACTGGCGTTGCAGCAGCACGCGCTACAGCAGCATCGAATGGCGGCGAACGGTGGTGTCGTTCAAGATCTAAGTTTGGGAAAGATCGATCCGCGAAACAAAATGATGAACGGTGTAACGGATGAGGATAAAGACAAAATGGAGGAAGCGATGAGGCACGCGGGGAGCGCTTTCTCGTTGGTCAGACCTAAGCAAGAGCCTAGTGGACCGCAATCAACCCCGGGTGGTTCGAGCGCGAGTTCGCCACTCGGAAACTCGATATTACCACCAGCGATGACCCCGAACGAAGAATTTTCGGGGGCAGCTGCGGCGAGTCCGCTTCAGAGAATGGCATCGATAACGAATAGCCTGATAAGTCAGCCTTCGACGCCGACTCATCACTCGACAAGCCAGCGACCCCTAAAAGCCGTTTTACCACCGATAACGCAGCAGCAATTCGACATGTACAACAATCTAAACACCGAGGACATTGTCAAGAGGGTCCGTAAAGTAACTGAACCGTTTTACCGCTCTAGCGAATAATAAAACGTAGCGATTCGTTAAACGTTGATTCCTGATTGATTTCAGGTGAAGGAACAACTCTCGCAATACTCGATCTCCCAGCGTCTCTTCGGCGAGTCCGTTTTGGGCCTCTCTCAAGGCTCCGTTTCCGATCTCCTCGCGAGACCTAAACCCTGGCACATGCTGACGCAAAAGGGTCGCGAACCCTTCATCAGGATGAAAATGTTCCTCGAGGATGACAACGCCGTTCACAAATTAGTCGCGAGCCAGTACAAAATAGCACCGGAGAAGCTAATGAGGACCGGCGGCTACGGCGGCCTGCCTCGTAAGTTTAACTCAGGTTAATATAGATGTTTTGTTACTACTTTTAATCGAACTCGAGACGAACGGTTCAAAAGACGCGAACAAAAGTGGAACGAAGACTCTCGATTGGTTAAGCGGGGGAGAATTTATTTTCGGATTTTTCACGGTATCGAGAAATTAACGGATTGCTTTTTTTAATTCGGTCTACTGATTCGATCGTACCGCTTGTCCAATGTTGAAAATTTGCTACTTTCCCGTTGCACTTCCGATTTAACGGGAATGCGGACGTAAGAGGAAGGTTTTGGAACGCGAGTTCACCAAGGCGGAGGAGCAAACTTAACGAACGACAGGAGCGTCCTCCCCCTGCGCTTGCGCATTACCGAACCTACGGGATATTACTCTATCGGTCGCTTCCCACTCTCCATCTTTGGTGAACTCGCGCCCAGATCAAGGATCAAAGAACGCCCCATTGAGAACGTTCAGAGCTGAGGGAGAGAGAGAGAGAGAGAGAGAGTCATCGGTCTACGTTGTCGCCTAACGGACACCATCTTGAACGGAACAATTGGAAACTTTGTGTTCGCAGCTTGCGGAACACCGATGAAGCCAATGCCACCGACGAAGCTAGTTCAGGAGCAATTGCAGAACGCAGCGAAGGCGCAAGCGGCGGCACAAGCGGCAGCGCAGGCAGCGGCCGTAGCGCAGCACCAGCAGGAGAGTCAACTACAGTTGGGCCCGCCCCAGCCGAGTCCGCAACTCGGGGCGCACGGTCAACAAGCGACACCCTTGATGCTGACTCCACCGGGTCCTCATCATCCACACGGTCAACTGAGCATACAGGATTTGCAGAAGAAGCAACAGCAGGTTCAGCAGCAACAGCAGGCACAGCAGGCGCAGCAGCAGCAGCAGCAGCAGCAGCAGCAACAGCAGCAGCAGCAACAAATGGGCCTTCACTCGCCGCATCATCAAATGGCACCGTCACCGCTCCGGAGCCTTCATCAACACATCTCACCGAGCGTCTACGAGATGGCAGCGCTCACTCAAGATTTGGACACCCAAACGATCACGACGAAGATCAAAGAGGCTCTATTGGCGAACAACATAGGCCAGAAGATATTCGGCGAAGCAGTCCTCGGATTGTCGCAAGGCTCGGTCAGCGAATTGCTCAGTAAACCGAAACCATGGCACATGTTGAGCATAAAAGGACGAGAGCCTTTCATAAGGATGCAACTTTGGTTGTCCGACGCGCACAACGTTGATCGATTGCAAGCGTTGAAGAACGAGAGACGAGAGGCGAACAAGAGACGACGCAGCAGCGGACCCGGTCACGACAACAGCTCGGACACGTCCAGCAACGACACCGCCGAATTTTATCACGCTTCGTCACCCGGACCCGGACCACCTTCCGCCAAGAAGCAACGCGTATTGTTCTCCGAGGAACAGAAGGAAGCTCTCAGGTTAGCCTTCGCTCTCGATCCGTATCCCAACGTCGCTACGATCGAATTCCTCGCTGGTGAACTCGCGCTCTCCTCCCGTACCATCACCAATTGGTTCCACAATCACCGAATGAGGCTCAAACAGCAAACTCCTCATGGACAACCGGAACCACAATCGCCGCGCGAACCTGGACAACCGTTCGATCCTGTACAATTTAGGCTACTGCTGAATCAACGGTTGCTCGAGATACACAAGGAACGCTTGGGTATCGGTAACGTGCCCATTCCGTACGGGCCCTACTTCAATCCCAATATCGCTACCCTCATGAACAACGCGCTCAAGGAACAGTGCTCCGGTCTCGATCTCTCCATGGGTACCCTGAAGCGCGAACCGAATCAGGAATTCGAGGACGACGACGCGGACGACGCTATGAGCAACCTCGGTAGCGAGGACTCCGAAGGATCGGGCGGTAGCATGAAACGCGGTGATACGACCGATCTTAGCCAACAACCCTCGCAACCAACGACCGTTAGGTCCAACAGGAGAAAACCGGCTGCGCCCCAATGGGTCAATCCCGAATGGCAGGAACCACCGAGAACCGGCGACGAGGTTATTATAAACGGCGTTTGCGTTATGCAGACCGACGATTACGGCGTTAAACGGGAAAACGAAGAGACCGTCCGGGTCGAACCCACACCCGTCCAGGATCGTTACGACGAAGACGCCGCAAGTGACGTTTCCTCCGTTGTTTCACCGAACAACCAGCAGGATCGCGAGAGCCCGTTGCCCACCCTCAAATCACCGCGGAACACACCCTCTGCGTCGCCCGGACCACCCTCCTCGTCCCAGCAACAAACGCAACAACAAACCACCGACGAGGAAATACCCCCAAAGGACATCGTTAAAAACGAACCCGAGGAAACGTGGGACTATTGAACTCTTCCCCGATATCCAACGATCGAGGCAATAACGACCAAATGAAAATCGTTACTTCGGAACAACCGAACAAAAAAATTCGCGAGTTCGTCGAGGGTGTCGTTTCGCGTTGTTGTTTTTTTTTTTTTCTTTCTTGTCACCCTCCGTTCACGGACAAACGAATAATTTGCCGGGAGGGCGATGGCAACGCGAGACTAGTGCGAAAGACGGACTTTAGGATAGATTAGAATTGTTCTTTTTTTTTTTTTTTAGGAAATCTACGCCAGCGATAGGATTTGTTGCGGGGGAGGGGAGGGGAGAGAACGAGTCCTGCCTATCAATTAGGGGCATTATAATCCGAGATATCGATGATCGCGGTACTGAGAAAAAAAGAATTAAAAAACAAAAACAATGAGAGCGTCGCTACGAGAGTGCCAACTCGAGTACTTTTCGTCACGATAATAACCGCGCTTAATCTCGACGCGGGATAAATAAGGAGAGGGGCAAATTAGAAGGAAAACGTAACGGCGATAAAGACAACGAGGATTAACCGATCGGAGCGAAATCAAAAAGACTTTGACGGACAAGTAAAAAAGAAAGGGAAGAGAGAGAGAGAGAGAGAGAGAGAGAAACAAACGAATCAGTGAGCGACGAACAAAATAAATAATGAATATGTATATATATAAAATATATATATATATATATATATATATATATATATACACACACACAGTGGCAGTGTGCGTAATATGAATCGAAGTAAATTGTAAGAACCTACGAAGGTTTTTTTCTCTCGTTTAAAATCCGAAAGACCGCGATCCCGCAACCCTCCCCGAGAAACTAAAATCTCCGAGCCCGCCCCCTCTCCCCTACCCCACCTCTGTAAATCTGTCCTCACGGTCCTTTCGCGGATGATCGCGGGATATCCGAGCTGAAAAATACGGTCACGAAGGTATTCACGGTGAATTTACGAATTTACGGAGAATTCGTTGAACGGGACTAGATCCGAGTTCGCTATAGTGCAATCTTTCCTACCCTGCTCCTATCCCAGCCTCGATTATCCCGGATGTCCAAATCCCATACCACTACCCCCGATAAGTTGTTGGAATTAAAAGAAAATTATTAATTTTTTAACGAAATTACGATCGACGAGAGAAGTGCGTGAGCGCGCGAAAAATGCAAGAGAGAGAGAGAGAGAGAAAATTGAGAGAATAAAATCTCTTCCGGTCAGAGTGAGAAATACGAAATCATGATTCGCGTTATCGTTTTTATCAAACTTTTTCCCCTTCGTAAGGCCACTTAGTCGCTAAGCTGTTGCTGTTGAATATTTCTCACTCGTATACAACGTACTCCGATATGTAATTTTGTTTGTTTTATTTTTATTATTATTTCTATTTTTTACACGTACACACGGATACGAATCCACGCTGGCACACTTACACAGGCACGCACACATACACGTGTAAATATTTTGACACGGTCCAAAGGCGTTTGTCTTTTTTTTTTCACTCCCGTATTGCTTGTCCGTCAGCTTTTTCTCCTTGAAAATCGGCGGCGTTACGACTGCGTAAAAAAAAAAAACAAAAAAACAAAAAAAAACGAGGATAAGGACGAGCAGAAAAAGCAAGAAAACGAAGAAAGAACAAAAGGATCACTTAAGACCGTTACCAATGTTATTATTGTACTATTGATGCGTATTTTATTATTATTATTATTATTATTATTATTATATTGTCATTATTATCATTATGGCAATTATTATTGTCATTATTATACATTATTAATTTTGATCAATTATTAAAATTAGTTATCGAGTGACCATCGCAAGGGCGCGATTTATCGTCCGCGCCCACGCGACAGTGAGCTCGAAATGACGTAGCCAAAAAAAAAAAGGGAAGAAAAAAAAAGAACGAGTAGTAGCGATCGTTCGGTCGATTATCATTCGCATGTTTCTTTCTTTTTTTCCTATATTTTCTTTGATTTTTTATCTGTTTCTTCCACGATGGCATTAGCCGTAGGTATGATTACGTTTTTAATCGTCGCATCGATTCGTGGGTTAAAGTATTCGATTACTTTTATCATTATCATGTATTTTATTATTATTTCTATTATTATTATTATTATTATTATTATTATTAATATTATTATGAATACTATTAATTAATTTGTATCGCAAAAAGAAAATGGCTTGTGAAGCCAATGTGATAGAGCTTACGTGCGACGAGAGAAAGAGACAAAGATGGGATTGCCAATTCCACTAATGGTACGTGTGTGCGTTTTCCGCGCGCCCGCGTCACCCTTGTATGTGTTTGTGTGTTTGCGAAAGCCGTTTAGGTTTTGGTATATTTGATTGAAGCCGCGATACGAAATCTCTCCACGTATTCGCGTATTATCTGTAAATAAATTGTACAAAAGGATGAGGAAAAGAAAAGACGGTGGTGGGTGGAACGAGTGGAAAGTAAATGCTGGAGGGAAGAAAGGAAGAAGAAAACAAAATCTCAGACGTACATACACGTACACGAATACACTAAAATTGTACATTATATTTACTTATCACACTTCGAACGGGAAGCGTAAACGAAAAAAGAAGAAACGCGAAAGAAGAATAATGATCGAATAGCTGAGGTTACGCACATCGAGAGAGAGAGAGAGAGAGAGAGAGAGAGAGAGAGAGAGAGAGAGACACCGAAGAAGACACTTGACTTATATACGTACCAGAGATACAGACTTAAGCCTATCGAACGGAAGCGAATGAAGAAATACAGGAGAGGAAGAGGAAACGGAAAGAAAAAAAAAACGACGAGCAAAAATAATCATTCGAACAATGTCATATAGACATACATATATATGTATATGCGAGTGTACATATGTATATGTGTATGTTTGTATGTATTTATGTATGTGTATGTAAAGCCGAGTACGGATCGTCCGTGTAATAAACGATCGCGGTATCGATGAAAAATTTTACGTCACGTTTTGTTCTCTTTTTTTCTTTGTTTGTTTGTTTGTTTGTTTGTTTCGTTCCGTATTTCGTTTCTCGATTGCACGCGAGACGAGCTCGTTCCGAAATTCCATCGTGATGAGGAATTTTTCGCGGGTGTGATTGTGTACAAAGTTTAAACGAAGGTGAAGTGAAAAAATGAATTAAATTAAATTAAAAATGCGTATGTATGGGATCGAAGAAAAAGAAAAAAAAAGACAAGGGTTTATCCTCGATATTGCAAATCAAACTAGTATTTATCCGACTAAGCCGCGGTTAATCTCCGATTAAATTCTAGTCCGCAATTTTAATAAACGAAAAATAAAAATAAAAGATATTTAAATTGAAAGAGGGAGAGAGTGGAGAAAAAAGAAAAACGTTGAGACGTTGTAGAAAACCATCTGTGAAACGCTGGTTTTCTTCGTTGTTCCAGCGAGAAGAATAATCGAAGATAAAGCGAAGAGAAGTACGAAGACGAAGAACGAGATACAAAAAGGGCATTGCGAATGAAAAAACACCAGTGACATTTCTTTAATCATTCAATTAGGTTCTTCCTCTTAATTATTTCGTTCGTTTCGCTTTTTTTTTCCCTCGTCATTCGCCCGCGAATACGTGTCAATGTAAATAATCAAATAGCCGATGTCTTGTTAAAGCATAGACAGACTTTGCAACATCGTAACGACATGCGCGATTCTGACGGACGGCGAACATAAATATCTATCATTTTCACGATTCGAGAGACAGAGAGGGAGAGAGAGAGAGAGAGAGAGAGAGAGAGAAAGAGATATATATTAAAAATCCAGAAGAGGGTTTCAATCGACCTTTTTTTTTGTTTCCTCTTAACCGTGAAACACAAATGCGATAATAACCCAATATGGCCGGTTTGGTTAAACCGACGTGTATTCTTCCATTTTTCGCTAACCAGGGAAAAACTAGCATTGACGATCGGCGTAAATATGCAGTAGAGTTGGTTCGCCCAAATCGTACCCTTCGGGCTCTTTTTTTTGTTTTTTTGGTTTCTAAATCCTATATATTTACCGGAGAAAAGTGAACGTTGAATATTTCGATGGGATTCATGATAGATTAATTTAGCGTTGAGGTAACGCAATAAGTGTATCAAAAGTATTGAGTCTTCGAAATCTGCACTCGTGATATCCGGGCAAAAAGTATTGTTAAATTGAATTTGTTATTTTTTTGCGATGGCTCTCTCCCTCTCTCTATCTCTATTTTTCTCTCTCTCCCTCTCTCACTTTTCTTTGTCTCTTCGTTTCCTTCTTTTCTAATCACTTTTCAATTTTACATTCACTGAATCAGCATAACTTTTAGGATCGTGTAGATATTAAATATAGGATCACTTATATATATAGGACGATACGATAGCTTTAATTATTTAAACGGTATCGCTTGTAATCAAGAGTCGACGTAAGATTGAAAACGAGAAAATGTGTGAGTACGATGAGAGAAAGCAAGAATGCATTAAACGTATGAGAGTTGAGAGAGCAAAAATGTAATATAATGATGATGAAGTTCGTAATCTTTCACGGATAAATGTTGAATCCGTTATCGATACGAGGGATTAAAAAATTAAGGAAGAAACACACACCGCAGTGAGGAGGAAAAAAATCATATCGTAAACTTAATAACGAATATTTTACAAAATAAAATGTAGATAGACATTCAGAAAAGTATGGAAGCCCCTCTCCAACGCCCGCCCTTGAACCTGCTGCGAAAGCGAGGAAGTAAAATGCACGACGATATATATATATATATATATATATATATATATATATATATATATATATATTTACACGCGTGCGCGCGCGCACACATATACACACACAAAACACACAGACACACACATACACACTTCCCGCAAGAGTCCAAGCCACTTATGTTCCCATACATATTATAAACAATTGCGATGCGTGACAAGAAAAGATATATATATATGGCGCACGATATATACGATCAAAAAGAGAAAAAAAACTGTCATCCAGTAGTGAAAATGGTGTTAAAAAAAAAACGAAGACGAAGAAGAAGAAAAAGGATAACCTAAAATACTGGTTTATTAATTCGTAACTTTTTCTTTTTCGAACTGTATTATAGCATATAAAGAGTATCCTGTACATTGCATAACACACGAGCACTATTGTTTTAAATTGTACCTTTATGATTATTATACGAAGATAAAAAGAAAAATAAATAAGGTATACAAAATACGAAAAACCATGCGAGTCATTTCTTCGTCCCTATCCGGCTTTGTTTATTTTCTATTCGTAAGGGAATAAAACATACGGTCGCCTCGTTTCGTTGTAATACTGTGAGAATTTTATACCTGCCTTGAAACAATGGAAATCAAGAATGCGGGAGAGAACTTCCGAACGACGCTGAGAAATGTTTATTGTCAATTGGACAAGGGGATAGCGTCGGAATATGATGAGACTGTTCGAATTGTTCGTACTTATGGATCGTCCGTCAGCCGCTGTTTCTACCAAAACCGATTTCGTGAAACATTTACAAATCTCGATCTAGAATATTCTTTATGATGATCAATTCGAAATCACTCGAATAAAGGGTAAAGAAAACGAAGCTGTTGGCATTAACATCCGCACTTCTGGTGTAACAGCTGCCAATACGGCAGAGAGCTACGTCGGTAAGTTTGCGAATTTTATATAAACTCGTGATGATAAACGGAACGAGAGATAGCTCGGTGAAGTTAGCGCCACGACTTTCGAATCCCACTTTTTTCGCTTTTATCGTTTGATAGTCTTTTGGAAGGATTTTTTAGAACAATTTAAACATTTGTTAGGTAACGCTTCGGTTACAAAATAGAAATAAGAAATTACGATGAAATTAGCTCCACCATTTTTATTCATACAGCCGTTCGCATACTTTCGGGCGTTCAGACGATCTGCAATCGTTTTGGGTTTCGTATATTCAAATAAAAACGTTGGTTGGACCATCATTTCTGAGACAAAAGGTAAATACCATCAGTGGTAAGTTCTCTACGCATGGTCTCATTACCAACCGAAGATGCCGCCAAAAATGTATTATTACGGTATTTCTACGTAATAAATTATTTCATCGATATGAAATCGTGTTTGGGTGACGAATATGCGAATTAAAACGGTTGTTAGAAGTCCTTTACAAAAAGAAATAATTTCGAAATGCGGTAAGTTATCCACGCATGGTCTTATCATCGGATGAAGTTTGTACCAAAAAATTCATTACTACATTTCTATAGTATAAATGGCTTCATCGTCGCAAAATAGATATCAGGTGATGATTATTCTTGTTAGAACACTTGTAAGATCAATGGGATTGAATATCAATATAAATACCATAAGTGGTAAGTTCACCAGCAGTTGTTATATTACCCGGAGAGGTTTGTCTAAAAACTTTGTCGGTTTCTTTACTTCGATACCTGTTCCCTAGGTGGCACCCAGATACTCATCTGCGGAAACGAAAGAAATTTCCGTGATTGATTCTTGTTGCATTTATCTACTTCCGTAGTATTGAGTCTAGATTGTTGAGAGGCTTAATTGAGATAGACGAGATTGTTGAGAGACTAGATTGAAACAAGCCAGCCCCCCAACCCCCTAACGATGGGTACTATTCACATTGCGACCAATAGTCGCGTTTTATACAGGTTTTTGAATCCCACTAGTGATCGCTGTTGAGCGGTGTTAATGGAAGCTCCAATGAGAACACCATAAAAAAAATCATGCTCAAAGATGCGAAGAGTTCCGGTGCTAGCTTCACTTGGCACCCTTTGAGCGATTGTAGCGCCATCCGTGTTGCCTTCAATTTCAAGCGTTATCAACATGGCGAGGCTCTTATATCTATTCTCCATACTCCGTGGTTTTTAGTAGGGTCTCCAGAAGTAGGTTAAGTTCGTTCTTTTGGGCTAAACGCCGACAACTCTCGGAGTTAATATCAAAAGGAATAATAAATATCTGTAGTTCTGTCATAAATTCTAAAGATAATGGCGACAGGCGGTAAATTCGGCCGCGAATTCGCGCTGACAATGTTGAAATCATTGCCACGAGTGGCAATCGGAAACTTGCGTCCCGATCCCGGTACTTTCAAGAAGGTAATTAATTGTCGTACCCGACATTTGTGTTCGCTAGAAAAAATATAAAACGAATCGTATTTTTATTAACTCAAACAATTTTCTCTCGCTCATTAATATTGATTATAATATTCAACCTCTTGATGCTTCTTTTCAATGTTCCCACAGGATAGAAGAGGAAGAGGCCAGCACGGCGGAGACAAACACGGCGCAGGTAACAAAGGCTCCGGTCAACGACAGAACTACATGCGACCTGGGTATGAAACAGGAAACAATCCGTTCTATCTGAGATTTGGCTACGAACCATACTACAAAGGTTTTCAGTGAGTATACAAGATTTTATAGTGAACATACACATGACAGGAGCAAGAACTGTCTTGTTTTGTACAAGAAAAAATAATCTCTCATAAAAGAGAATAATAAATATCAGAAATACTGTTATGGATTTACAACAAAATATCACCAACAAAACATCATGACGATAAAATGTCCCCAGAAGGCCCAGAAATAAGTAAACCCAAACAAACATCCAAATACACACGTACAAATACAAATAACACAAGCAAAGAAACACAAACAAACCCAAACAATGATGTATCGTCGTGTAAGATTGTCTCATGCTACCCTTTTGTGGGTTACTCAATTCAAACATGTTGAGCATTTTGCTGTAGCACGTCAGAATTCTTCCGCATTTATGAAAAATAGTCAAAAGTTAGCTACAGATTGGGTGGATTGGGGGGTTTTGGGTTTGTTTGGGTTCGTGGGTTTGAAATTTATGTGTTTACAGCTTGCGAGTGAAAAACTTGGCTCTTGGTATGCTTTTTGAGGTGCTAATTTGATTTAGCTATGAGAAACCACAAGAAAATCCACTTTCTGACTATTTTTTGCAAATCCGGAAGAATCCTGACGTGCTAAAGCAAAATGCTCTGCGGATTTGAATTGAGCATCCGAAAAACCATCTAAGGGACGCAAGGTTATCCGCCACAAGGGGTTAGTGGGCTTTGTGGTCCTGTGGTATTCAAACTATCTATTCCATTCCGGCCAATCACTTTAGAGTTTTCTGTCCGTTTCAGTTTACGGAGACAATATCCACCTTTGTCTCTGCAGCAGCTACAATTGATGATCGACACAAATAGGATCGATATATCCAAACCTATCGATCTCACTGCATTGCTGAATACCGGCGTTTACAGCATTGAACCAGATAGGAAACACGCAGGTGTTCATCTCACTGACGAAGTAAGTACTCAAATGGCTTACCAGTGGCGGTTGGATGCAAAGAGCATGAAACGTGATTTTGAAACCAACACCCAGAAATGCTGTATTGCTTAATACTTACAACAGGGCTGTAAAAAAAGGTTTCAACTGAACAGGATCAATTGAAAGGTGTAACAGAGCTGATACTTGGATGTACGCGTTTTTCTAAAAATAGTGATGCAACAAGGATGGGACAAATGGCAAAAGGACGGAACTATAAGAGAACCTGCAAGGATATCAGAAGAGACGTTGGGAATAAAATATTCTATTAAATGTTCTCAGGGTGCCAACATATTCCAGGCAAAGGTAAATATCGAGGTCCAGTGGGCGAGTGAACCGGTGGTTGCTGCGATTGAGAAAAACGGTGGCGTCATCACAACAGCTTTTTACGATTTACATAGTCTTCAATGTATGATGGATACAGAGAGATTCTTCCGAAAAGGCAAGTTTTTCTGAACACTTCAATCTCTCTTGGAATCATGTATTGATTCCAGTCATTGAGACGAATATACATACATTTTAAAAGGAAGTGACCAAACTTTATCTACAAAATTATCTCAATATATTTATTTACTTTACCATAAAAATGATCTCTTTAAATAACGCAAAAAAAAAAATATATTCATTATTTCGGATTCACCGCATTTTTTCATGGCGTGTCTGCTTTTGATACATTTTTCCTGACATAGCGTGAACGGTGAGGTAGGGTATTGAGACAATTCAAACCGGTTGTTGACTAAACAAGCGTGTGAAGTCCGACAATGACACGAAACATTATAAAACCTTCTTCGTTTCCCGCTTAACCATACTTTAGCCTCATCCATATCTCGAATTCTCAATTGATACTTCGTTCAATGAGTTTCTATAATTATCAACAGGTGTGGCGATTCCTCGTCGAATGTTACCACCGATGGACTGTTTGGAGTATTACTCGAGCGCGACGACCCGAGGCTATTTGGCCGATCCGGAGAAAGTTTCTTACGAGCGACTGGTCCTCTCACAAAAGTATGGTTACACCTTGCCGAAAATCGAAGACGATCCCGATTACGAAATGTTGACGTTCCGTAAGGACCCGCGTCAGATATTTTTTGGTCTCTCGCCTGGCTGGGTCGTGAGTATACCGGACAAAGCGATTCTCAAGCCAAAGGCCGATTATCTTAAAGAATTTTACGCGAGTTAATGTTCCCTCACTTTTGTAACGTGTACAGAGTAACCAAAAATATAAAATACCAGTCAGAGTTTACAATCGTCGCTTCCGCAAAAACCCACGTGTTTCATTAGCTAACTACGGAAAGAAACGCGTCGCATCTCTCATTCGCTCTTTTCGCTCCTTTAGACACGCCGTCTGATACAAAACGATATTTTTCTACTTGAGCGCTAAATCGTACCACAGCTTGTCTCTCTTGACGACGTTGATTATCATCTCTTGGCTGACTGTCCAGAGCCTCGCGCTCATTGCCGTGTCCTGCGATACGACCGACGGATCGCAGCGATAACAATTGTTGAAGTATATCCCAGTAGCTCCTTGCAATTCAGGTGCAGTGGCGCAAAACACCGGTGTACTGGCTGCCTGTTGCTTTAGTAAATCCAAATATCCTTAATTCACTCGTATTCTACGACACAGGAGGTCGCGTACGAAAGTTCAAAATTTTAGTACAGTGAAACGTCAGTTATACGTTTTTCAAGGAGTTGCGTCAAATAAGACGTATAAGTGAGAATAGCGTCGAAGTGAAATACAGTATGGATCTTAAACTCTCTGACATTGTAGATGATGATCAGTTGTTTAATGGTAGTATCTCTATTATGTTTATCTTTGTTTTTCCAATTGACAATTTGATTGCTATTAATTGAATAATGAACCAACACAATTTTTTGAGCCCTTCCGCGAACTACCTCAACTGACCGTAAACAAAACATCAAAACGCAGTCACATGACACTTTTCCCGCCGAGAAAACATCAATAACGTATAACTGAATAAAAACACAAACCGCAAATTCACGCAAGGGAATAAAATGGATGACGTATGAGTGCGAAAAGCTTGTAAATAGGAATCGTAGAACTGAAATGTTATTACCATCTTTATGAACGGAATCCGCCTAGGCTAGAGGCATTTGACGTATGGGTGATTAAAACGTATAAGTGATAATCGTATAAACGAGGTTTCACTGTACTTCCGATTGCTCTATGGCGGCGGTTGAGCTTACCAAGGATTTCGTGAACGGCCGTACGAGGGAAAAAAGACATCGGTACACCCAAGAATATCGGGATAAATCCGAGGACACCATGTTGCCTGGGTGGCAACTGAAAACGCTCACCAATGGCCAGTGCCTCGACAATTCCTGGGCGAACAATACGTTGCATAGCTTCGAATCGTTGTAGGCACCCATTGGCCAATATCTGTGCGCCGGTGGCGAAAGGGTCAGTGGGTGAATGTCCTCCGGAGATTGAAGCGACGAAAATCTGCAATGTCCTTCAACTTAAAACTTTGTTCGTCCTGTCGTGAATTTGGTAAAAGCTTCGTTTTTTTTGCTTTGTTCAACGTCACAAATATGAAGAAAAAATCACCTGTGAGATTCGCTAGCAACTACGACGATCCTAGAGTTTCGGCAACATCGTAACGGATTCTCCAGCAATAACGTGAGATAATAATGCGACAAGTGATTCACTTGGAACGTCGTCTCGTAACCGTCCTCCGTTAGGGTATAAGGCAAAGCAAATACTCCAGCGTTTAAAATAAGAATGTTGAGAGTCCTGAAATCGGATCATTCTTGCTTATTTGATGATAGCTTAAATTCGAGCGTTATCTATTCAATCGTGTTTTGTAATACGAATGAAAACCAAACAAACCCAAACACCTTCAAGCAATACCCATTGAACCACGAAACAGATGCAGTGAACCAGATTAACTGAATAAAAGTTATACTGATGTATAGGGCGGAACACGAGAAATGGATCGAATGGAGCATATCGATGGAGAATCCCAAAAGCTATCGAATGATCACCCATATATGTTATACAATTTTCAAGAATGGAAAAGTTATTTTGATTTTCTTTAGAGGCATATATTAAATGATACTTTGGAAGTACCACTGAACCATTAAGAGGGAGCTGCACTCGCGACGAAACTTCGACGCAGCCTCGGCTCGCGTCGGTAAAACAAACTTAGCGCGAACTACGACTATCTACCGCGAGGCAACATTGTCGCTAGCGTCCGAAAAGCCCAGACCGGTTTCTTGTACAAGCATGTATATGTGCGTACGGACACACGGAAAATTGCGAGATGTGTGCCGCCTCGACATTTTCCATTATTTCTATCACGAATTCAGCGCGGTCATAAAACGACCGTCAGAATCAAATGAAACTTGCACGGCTAAGTCTTCACGATCATGAGTGGTTTTCAAGATATATTGTAGAAAAAACCATGTGTAATACTACTGTTAAAAAAATTTCAATTATAATCCGTAATTAAAAATTTCTGACTTTTGGATCAAAGTGAGCTTTTAGAACGTAAGGTTCGCTATACTATTTGCTAAAAAAGATCCAAACAGTTAATAGTTGAGTCAAATCATTGCACGGGTATCGTTGCATGATTGATGGGTAAAAAACTAGAAAAACATAGGCGAAACTAGACAAGGATAACGATGGTTAATTTTATTTCTTTTAAATGCCACCTCAAAACCCGATTGCGAATCTTTTTTTCAAGATCAATAATATTTCATGCGGTAAAACATATATAAAGTCTACTTGTACTTCTGTATAGTAAATTTTTAAAGAATTTTTTTAGTTACTGTACTTTATGATGCTGTTACTCAGCTTGATATCGATTTTCCTATATGGATATTTACCGGTACTTTTGTTTGAATTTTTCGGCAGCTTCTCTGACACTGTGCAGCGAAGAGAGATCCAATTGCAGCGTGTCGCACAAAGCATTGTCCCTTTCATTTTGTATCCTCCTAACTGCATCTTCAGCCTTCTTTATGTCTCTGCACGCCAGAATCACTTTGCATCCATGGAATGCCAGAGACTTGGCGGTTTCGAATCCTTCATAATTATCCATAATAAAAATTATATTTGAAAAAAGATTATGATAACAGATAATAACGGTTTACGCACAGTTTCCAATAAGAATAACAATACAATAACAAGGATACCAGATAATAATGATTTCCAATAATGACAATAATATGATAACAAGGATACCAAATAGCAATACAAAAAAATACTAAACGTTAAGTACAATGAAAATATCAAAAATTCTCGTTACATATGATCCAAAAGATGTTTTTACCTATACCGGTATTGGCCCCTGTTACAAGAGCCAACTTTTTCCGCAAATCTCTGCCGTGCAAAACCGCCAGAGCCGTACTACTGCCATCGAAGCGTTGCCTCACCGGCTGCGAAGATTCTCTGTACTCAGTGGCAAACGCCAACCGAGGATCGGTATACGTTGTTGTACGATGCATATGGTCGACGAATATTACCTTGCCATCTTCGGAAACGCACTTCTCCCAGCCAGATGGCAATTCTGGAGTAGCAGAATAATCGCATATTAGAGATTATTTAGCCAAGCATTGCGTTCTCGTTGACATTTTACACGCATACTTCTTAGGTGGATATTAATCAACAACTAGTAATCAAACACCATACCTGTCATAATTGAAAAAGAATATAAGAGAATGCTAAAGAAACAACTATTTCATCAAATGCCAATGACAAGTAAAATGAAGCATTAGGAAAAAAAAATTACTATTTAGGTGTATCGATCTCAAACGAAGCTTAATGTATTAATATTCAATAATGTATATTAAAAATAATAAAAATAATCAAATTTTCCAAATCTCTGGAAAAATAGAATAACTGGTGAAGTTCATGCCAAGATGCTTTTCGCTACAAATATATTCGTAAATTCGATACCTCCTTCAACGACTTTTTTGCGGCCGGTCCGAGGATGCGTCCACTGAGAGCCTTTGGTATAGTGGCTTAAAAAATTACACGATATACGGTAACAATACACTTCTTGGAATAAGTACCGACGAAAATCATAACTAGGTTAAAGGACATTGTCGATGCGATTGACCACTTAAACGACTGTTTTTAAACTCTACGGTATTTCGAAACGCGAATCAATTTCAGTCGCTTGCAAAATTAATAAAACAATTGTTTATGCACGGCCAGAGCGCCACCAGTGTAATTGAGCGACAGCAATCACGAGAATTGATGTCACATGTGTGCGTATAAATTTCTACGCATCAACAACGGATTGGACTTACTTTACGTAATAAACATTGCCATCGAGGGTCGTTCGTTCCTCCCAACCCGGCGGCAATTCGTCCTCACTGTCAGAATCGTTCAAAACGTTCACCATCTTTAGACGTTATCTTTGAATACTTTTTAATCTGCGATATAGTAGCGCACAGCGGCTGCAATCCACGTTGCATCTTATTATTACACGGAACACTCGTACACACTCACGCGCACGCGCGCGCGTGTGCACACACACAATGGGTTGCACCAGGGCTTTATATCCCATCCGAAAATGACTGTGGAGGCCGTAGCGCAGTCTTAGGTTGGGCCTACACTTTCCGGTCCGGTTAAATGCGTTCTTCCGATCCGGTCGGATTCTAAATAATGAGATCGCCTGGAGGCTAGAATCCCAGAAGATATACCAATAGCTTCAGGCACGACCGGTTTTTTTCCGGTCAGTAACGTACAGGGCAAGGACGAATGAAATATTCAAAAATAAAAATTGGCCAGGCTGATAAGTGCATAGCAATCGACCCAGTTCCGATTCTACCCAGTTGAGAATCCAACCGGACCGAAAAGTATAACCCTAACCTTAGCCGGAGGGTACATCGACGTTTAAATTTGTCGATTTATTATATATTATTATTTATGGCTCACTAAAAAAGTCCGGAAATTTTAAAAAATGTTTATTTGTGATGCTAAATCGAGACAATCGACATGTGGTAGTAGCTAGAAAATGTTGATTTATCATACAATCGCTGTGTTGCCTCCAATTTGTGCGACACTTTGGTACATTGACTTCTCTCCTGTAGCGGGATTCTGTAAGTCGTTACGCGAGAATTCGTTGTCGTTGGATAACGACAGCCAATCGCATGGCTGCTTACAGAAGAAAGGGAGCCTCTCCCGCTACTGGACAAGTAGAAAATTCAGTTTAGAGTGCAAACCCGAAAAATAGGACAAGATTTACTACACACTTCAGAACGGTCGGAAACTTGCAGTAACCTCATTTTTCATCGAGGCAACTAGCATAGTTACGATCACAGCACCCCGCCGGCAATGCGGGCAAACAAGCGTCGTGTGAGTCAGCCTTAACCTGGCACGCGAAGCGTCTCGCATCTTACTTCAGGTGACTTACGTTCTGATCCTCCCCGACGAATACAGACGTATACCTGTTTCGGCCGGTAGTAAATGAATTTTGAACACTATCGCGGTTTGGGCTAATCAAACCTATTTTTTTTGAGACAAAGGAAGACCACTCCGAGTGTCAAGATGGTAAGAATTCACCCAATAACATTTTTTTCCCCGATCGTTAGAGCAGCAAACCTCTGTGACGAAAGCCCGCGCTCTCGTTATTTATAACCTCTAAAATGCTCCATCCGTCATGCTTTCCCACCCTAGCGTGGGGGTTTGATTTTTTCCATTACAAAAATGAAACTTTCGTTCCAGACGATTGGCAAGAACAACAAGATGTTGCAACACATCAACTACAGGGTTAGAATAATTCTGCAGGACAGTCGAACCTTTATCGGCACGTTCAAAGCGTTTGACAAACATATGAATCTTATCCTGGGTGACTGCGAGGAGTTTCGGAAAATCAAACCCAAGAATACAAAACAACCTGAGCGAGAAGTCAAGAGAGTACTAGGGTTTGTTCTCTTGAGAGGCGAGAACATAGTTTCCCTAACTGTGGAAGGACCGCCACCACCGGAGGAGGGACTTCCCAGAGTCCCGATACCTGGGGCAGCTCCGGGGCCAGGAATGGGACGTGCGGCTGGCCGTGGAATGCCCGCCAATGTGGCTGGTGTGCCGGCAGGTTTACAAGGTCCTGTGCGAGGGGTCGGAGGACCTTCGCAACAGATCATGACACCTGGAGGACGAGGACAAGTTTCAGCACCGCCGCAGATGCATCCGGGTGGTCCTCCTCGCATGCCAGTCGGAGGACCTCCACCTGGCATGATGGGACCGCCTCCTGGAATGATGGGTAAAAATATCTTTGAATCGTTAATTTTTTGTCTATCAAACAATCGTCATCAAATTGGCTTGATCTTGGAACTTGGTGCTGCAAATATCATCTTCAAATACCATGCAATCTCACATATGGTGGTTTTATTTTAGCTTTCCGTTCTAGTTTCGTATCAATTGAAGACTTTCTTAATATTGATACTCGGTGAAAATTAAAATATGAATTTAGAGCCGTTTCATTCTCTTGAATTAAATATCGGCTGAACGGTCGTAAAAAGACAAATGTGTAACTGCACGAAATTGGGAACAGGTCAATTGTTCGTTTTATGGAAATTCAAAATCCAATGCTTTTTAATTCGTATTTCTATGTATATTCGTTTATAACATTATAATTAGGGATGCGTTAATTCAGAGTCCAATTTACGACCTTCAACTCAAGTTTTAGATCATTTTTTACCTTATTTATACCTACAAACACGTTCTGTATTCACAGTTTAATAATAAATCAACGTATTAATATTTCGCCAATTGGAATTAGTATCCTTGGAGTTAACTGTCATAGATTCAAAACTTTTTTCTAACTCGATACCATTAATGTTATAAAAATTACAGCTATTTGGAAAGCGAATAAAATACTGACAAAAATAAGAGATATTCTTCAAATACCTTCAAATACAAAAAGTTTGTTAGAAACAATTTACGCGTCGTCAAAAATAACAAGGACAATTCGTTGAGTTTTTCAGGTGTAGAAGTAGAGATCGAATTTTTTATGTAAATCGAAGAGATAATAAAAAAAAATCTAACGTTACAGCCTAGACCTGAGTTGGGGGGAGCTTACAGTTGATACGTTTTTTTAACCTCTTCTCAAGAAAGCAGTCAGAAACGACGATTTCTTGTCTACCCACTGTACTGTACATAACATAAAGGCTGAAGGATCGTTTCGGCAGATGAGAAATGTGCATTATTCGTTTGTTTTTTTCCTCGCAGGTATGCCACCAGGAATGCCTCCGATGGGACGTGGAGGTCCACCGATGGGACCACCGGGAATGCGTGGACCACCACCCGGTATGATGAGAGGAGGCCCGCCCCCGCGTCCCTATTAATACAAAGCTTTTACATCACCAATATTTCTACTACAAGTGTCTAATCTAAGAACCAATAAATTTTCATTTTCTGCGCGGATATCTTCACAATTTTTATTTCACAATCTCCGCTTAGCAATTGCGTTTCTCGTTCGTCTTTTTTTTGTCTCTTTCGCAAACTCATCCGTAATTACGGGTATTGGCCGCAATAGAAAGTTATCGACAACAGAGTTCTCGTCGTTTGTCTCTCGTAGTACACGAATATCACTTGGTACAAGAGTGCAAGCGTTCAATTGCCGGAGCCTGCACGTGTTCGTGGAGGATACATTCGTCACCGTTGAAAAGTAGAAAAAAAGAAACAAATCATAGTACGGCAAAAATTCTTGGCACAAATAAATTTACAACGTTAACGGCGATTTTTGTATGATTTCTCCACATAAGCGGAACAAGTACACGACGCCGAACGACGTTTTTTTTCGCTTCTTTCGAAGCGAGCCGGGAACAATATACGATCAAAGACCCGCGAGCTAAAGACGATACGAAGGTGCGAAAAGGGACGTGATGTATGTATGCAAATTAGAATACGCTGCGTTCGTGGTACATTTGAAAAATATTCTCAAACATATCAGACCGCTACGTACAAAATGTATTCATGTATATCCTTGATCGGGATGGAATCGTTTGCGAGTGAATCGGGATGACGCGAAAAATAATCCGAGAAGAGGCGACAATTCTCAAATCTCGTGAAGCAACTGTTACGAATCGCTGAGCTGGTCGACCCGTTCGACAATCTCGCAAAAAGGACTGTCCTCGAGGGTATGATCGCTCGTTTCGATGAGGACCTCTCGGTCGTCGTCTTCATCGTCATCCACATTGTCGTTCACGTATCGAAGACTCTCGAGATTGATATCAGGCGAATCGAGGGTGGCAGTAAAAAAGTCAATAGCCGTTGTTTCTATTGACTCCTCGATCCGATCCTCAATTACGACACCATCTGTATGAATGAACGATGCTAAATGGAGGGCGATATTTTCTCGAAATCGTTAACAAATACCTACAAATTGTAGATTCCCACGGATCTCCTAAAATATGTGACAAAATCAAATGGTTAAGGTCCCAAAATGTGTGTTTCGAATATGGCTACGCGATTCATCTCCCCTCCAAGTCGTGATATTAACCAAACTTTATATTTTACACAGCATTTACATCACGACGCTCGCGTGGTAATACAAAATCTGTATTTTTTTTTCGATTCGAGAAATTTGGGGAAACGACAGCCGTTCGTCTATCAATTTCACATTGTCTGGCCAAATTTCGTGAAATTCTGATGAACCATTTCAAAAATCCGTGGGAATCTACTATCGAGATCGGCGGACGCGGGGGTGGGGGGATGTGTTGCTCCCTCTTAAAGACTCTTTTATGTTATAGACGAATAAAATAATCGGACTCTCAACTTACCGGCCGATTCGTAATTGTACAATTCAGGTTGGGGGTCAATCACGTTGTGAGTTTCGATACCGTCCGCCTCAATCGTCTCGAGTATTTCACGATTATCATTCGAGCCCGAGGAATCGACGTTTTCCACAATTGAGTACAAACTCGAACACTCCTCGTTCAGAGTTTCCAGATTCTCGTCCAATTCAACGGTCAGACCGTTGACACCGATAGTCTCGGGACTATTCGTCGCGTAGGATTTTGCGGACACGTAGTTGTGATTGTTCGATTCGTGGAGGTTGTTCGTACTTGTTAGGCCTGTCCTTTCCGTCGTTTCTGGATTCGAGCCACGCGAGGCCTCGAGAAATTCCGAGAGCACCGTGTTCTCGTCCAGGACGTCTTGTCGGATATCGAGCATGATCATATTGCCAGTCTGTCGAGTAAATGGTATTTTAGCGAATAATCAAAATCATTTTGGGATCTTCTTTTTCTCCTTTCAAATCTCACCTTTGCTCCTAGTTTCAAAGAGTCCGCCTGACTCACGGTCAACGTAGTCAGTGTCTGCTCTCCGTTGTTGGAGGATCCGCTCCGATGCGGCAACAAAGTGGCCACAGTCGCTTTCTTCTGATTCCCGAGACACAGACTTTTTCCGCCCATAATAACCTTCCCCAATACCTCCTGGGAACGAGACAAGGCTTTTTTGTTTCTTTCCTTTTTTCTTTGTTTATTTATATTTATTTCATTTTTTTTTTTCATTTTTAGTCGACCGAACGGATTTTAATTTACAATTTTCTCACGAGACTGTCTACCTCGTTACCTTTCCACCGTGAGACAGCGTAACTCCCCTGGCCGAACCTTTCTTAACTACTATCACGTTCGCCTTGTTCGGTATTCGTGCGTTAGAATGAGTATTTATTTTCAATGTTCTGCTAGAGTTCAACTCGATGTCCTGGAAAATTGAGGCACGTGTTAATTGGAGTTATCGTATCCATCGATTACTATTCACGAACAGGCAATATTCTATACGTTATCGAAGTGTTAGCGTACCTTTTGTATACCGGCTTGATGATTGAGCTTGCCCATTGGCAGTTTTTTGTACGTTAATGATGCGGACGGTGTTACCGAAGGTGGACCCGGGCCGCAGGATGCTGTGCTGCCCGAATTCACAGTCATCATGCAATTCGTGCTACCTGGTGAATGAAATAAATATGAATGAGATAATGAGCACGCATTCATAACGATCGAGACTGGAGGATTGAAGGACGAAATAATTACTCGTGATGATTGGCTTCGTCGTAACGCTAAACTTAGTGGCTATTAATCTCTTCGCGCAAGGTGTACCGGATGTGGTACTGTCGGGTCTCGATATTTTCGTTTCATCCTGCGTCATCGCCTCAACAACTGTCTCTTCCGTAACGCGGGATTCTCTCTCCTCGTACTGCGAACTCTTGGCGACCTCACATTGAGCTTCTATCGACGTTTGTTGTCCGTTAATATCACTGCCAATATTTAGCGTATCGGTCGTTTCCAAAATGAGCGCATTCGCGGTTGCATCGTCCCCCTCGCAATTTGGATTATTCGAGGGTTCTATAATAAATTTGTGATGATTGGAAAGTTTCGTGAACGAAGCTTCGGGAGTATTAACATTATTGGGACTCGTAGTGTCGACCGTCGAGCTTGGCGTCACTATCGACACTTGTACAACGTTCGTTACTTCGTTCTCCCCGACTCGACGTGGAGACGCGACTCTATGGTCTACCTGAGATATCGAATTCGCCTCGGTAAGCCGAGTTTTCGTCTCGGTAGATTGAGCTTTTTTACACTTGTCGCTGTCGGAAGACTGGAAGAAAAAAAAAGGGTTCGCTCGACTATTCAAACATTGGAGGAAAGAGAAGGATTTTTTGTAATTACCCCAGGCGAGGACCTCTTTCTCTTTCTGCCTTTAGTCTTCGGATCTGCAGGGGTAGTGGCAATCTTAGTCGTCAGCAGCTCATCCCTGTCGCAATCTTCCGTACACACCTGTTCGCTTTTAACTATAGGAAAAAAGAATTCCATAATGTTTACCAGTACTAATTAATCCAACGGTACACAAATTTTGCATACCTATATGATCTTCCACCCTGACCGATGCGGCCCTTTTCTTCTCATTCGCTGCTGCTAGAACCAAAGAGAGACTGTTCGCCAGTCCTGTAAATGCTGTGTGCGCTTTTAGCCTCGGCAGCAGAGGGATTGTCCTGCGACCCTCTATCGACCAGTCTGTGCATGTGTTCGGTCCGCTCAATCTGCAAGAAATGTACGAGCTTGCGAAAATATATGTAAAGCATTATTCATATTGCCGTTATTATTCAAACAGCGCACTCCTTTGGATATTTTGTTCGATAAAGCTGCAGGGTATGAAAAATAAGCTTTGTAACTTTTTAAAAGTTAGTGACGTGATCAGACTCTGGGTGAACAGTTTAAAAAGAACCAATACGATAAGAATGGATCAAAACTCTAATAGTAATTCACTCACAGCTATACGCTCGTGACATTGCTATTATTTCTTTCAAATAAAACAGACTGGCAGTGCAATTACCGGACCAAAGCTAGCTGACAATATGTCGTGTTTTCAACGATTATCAATTTTTGTCTATTGGAACTTGCACGGACTAGAAACGGAATGCCACAAGTTTTTTTAAGAAACAAGTTTTCTTTGGCTTCAATAATGTACGAGGAAACATAAGATAAATGAAGAAACAAATAAAATAAAAAAATGAACGACGCGAGTAAAAATGATGAAACCGAGTTTTCCTTACTGTTCTGCTATGATCGACAGCTTTTCATCATTGACGGCTCTACGTATTTCAGCCCTGTGCCTCTCGTTGGATATATGTAGAATTTTTGCAAGCTCTCCCAGCAATTTTCGTTTTTCATCGGTCAAGGGACCCTGAGCTCTGAGTACGGAGACCATGTTCCCATAAGCGTCGAGTTCTAGAAGCAACGAAAGACGAGAATGCATTTTGCTTGAATTTATGCGTCCTTGCGAGCCTTTGCAAGCGAACGCGATTCTTCCAGTAAAAAAAAACTTTTCGACGTTGTTGAACGTTGTAAAGCTATTACAGAAAATCGCCGCCAGGGATCGATGTGGCAAATATTATCTCGATATTCGATGGTGTTGCAAACATTCATGGAGATTTATTCGGAACTATCAACAGAATAAAAAAAGTTGTGGTGTACGAAATTTTGAATTTCGCTGGTATAACCTTACCGAGACACCTCAAACACTTTCTGCACTCATCCCGCGACATGTCCGATATCGAGGGCCACATTTTTTATATTGTTGCTTCGTTTTTTTTTTTTATTTTCACCGCACAAATTCACGCAAGTCTATCCGTGGCAGGGGATTATCGAGACTCTTATACACTTCGATCATCCCCATTGCTTCGCAGGGTACTGTTGACAGGCGAGAAAACGAATACTAAAAAAAAAACGGTAATGCAAAGTTGACAATGAAGTTGTCAGGTTTAGGGTTCCGCTCAGAAGGGAATCCTGAATTTGCCAATGTTTGTCGCAACGTTTTGTTTTATTTGGCTCTCGTGTGTCGACGATCCGCACACCTCCGCGCGCGATCGTACGCGCTCTTTGGCGGTAAATTAGATTTGTCGTTTGCCGTTCCCGCGAGGTTAACGATTTCGATCTCGTTACCTTGATTTTTTTTAACGCGAAGGCTCGTGAGTTCACTTGTCCTTGAGCTAACAGATTAATTCGAACTTGATTACTCGTGATTGGAAAAGGTTCATTCGGCTTTGAAGGCAACTTAATGTTTCCGTGTTGGAGAAAAAAAAAACAATATGCTTTATTGAAAATAAATTCGCCCATTTTAAAGAAAATTCGTAAGATAAAATCTACATGGCGGTTATTTCAATAAACAGTATTACTTTCATTGTTGCGACTGGATTCCGCAGAAACAACAGAACATGTATATATAATAAAATGTCTATAATGAAAATGACAACAATAATTAAATATGTCGGAATTATTGTGCTAAGAGACCGTCGCGATAACCCGTAAAAGTATTTTTTCCGCATTACTCCAATGCCGGTGCTGATTTGATATTTTTGCTACTCTTTGAGTCCGCTTGATTTAGTTTTCTACTTTGCCAGTAGCGTGTGTACTGCCGTAGTCTATCTCTAGTACGTGGACACTACAAGGGGCCGCTCCCGTATTGAAACTTCGACGCAGCCTCGGCTCGCGTCGGTAAAACAAAATTAGCGCGAGCTACGGCTGTCTGCCGCGAAGCAACATTGTCGCTTGCGTCCGGAAAGCGCCGACGAGCTTCGTGAATCAGGATGTATACGTACATACGAACACACCGCAAATTTCGAGGTGTGCGCCGCCCCGACATTCGCTGCAACTAAATCTCACAAATGTCGGACGATATTTTCTGGAAATTGTAAACAAATACCTACAAATTATGGTATCCCATGGATCTCCTAAAATATGTAGCAGAATCATATGGTTGAGGTCCCAAAAGGTGTGTTTTCAATATGGCTACGCGACTCCCATGCAAGTCGTAATATTAACCAACCTTTTTATTTGATAGCACTTCCATCACGATGTTTACGGGGTAATACAATCTGTAATTTTTTTTCGATTTAATACATTTGGAGAGAAGACAGCCGTTCGCTTATTAATTTGACATCGTCTGGTGAAATTTCATAAAATTTTGCAGCGCCGTTTAAGAAATCCATCGGAAACTATCATTCTGATCGGTGGACGTAGGGGGAGGCTGTGCGGCTTCCTCTTATGCAGGC
This sequence comes from Ophioninae sp. A BG-2022a, assembly GCA_030523105.1. Classification (NCBI taxonomy): domain Eukaryota; kingdom Metazoa; phylum Arthropoda; class Insecta; order Hymenoptera; family Ichneumonidae; species Ophioninae sp. A BG-2022a. The sequence goes on from JAPYZI010001732.1 coordinate 28,467, forward strand.
TCGTTATTATGGTTATGTATACCTTGCATGCCTCGCGCCTGCACAACAAGAATGGAGCCGGTATACACACTACGAGCGTTGCAGAGTAGGAAATTGGAAAAGTGGTCATTGTGCGTAGCGTTTTTATACCAGGGAGGGATTTGAACTTGGCAAACCCCTGTTGCGATTCAATTCGGATAGAAAATGATACCTAACCGCAAATAAGTGCACATTTCTGTAAGGCGTCCCAACGCTTGATTCAAATCAACCAAGAAAAATTAGAGATCTCGAATAGATTTTTTCAGGCGATAAAAATGGTTTGTTCATATTTCATAAGTCATGAAGTATGAACCGGTTAGATCGGCGCGTTAATTTTTTTTCGTTTGGATATCGTTTCTACGTTTGCCCTTGATGGTACTAGCCGGACCACAAATTCAAAAGAAATAAAGGGTGTGGCTCGATTCGATACTTTCACTGTTTGAAACGTCTGGAGTTTCCAGTATCCCCATTCTGCTACTCGTGGCGCTAGTTATGTTATGAGAAATGTATGTGCCTGTCGCATATACACACACACACACACACATAACGTAATCGCAAATTGCTCATTGCTGCTTGGGCGACAAATCTACGACTATAATAGAGCAATTTAACACGAGAATTAAGGGGGTTAAATTACTTAAGGGGGAAACTTACATTTTTCGGAAAATCGACTATACATTTTTTGCAGAAAAATACTGGTTTTCATGACAAAACACTGAAAAAAAATAACGTTGAAGAAACAACAAATTTGGTCTGATCTGATAGTAACCTAAGTGGTCAATCATCCCATAGTAAAAATCTTGTAAACTGCTGTACAATATTAAATGATATGCAAACTCGCAGAAGCTGGTGACTGATCCAAATATTGTTTATAAAAGTGTAATTATTTTGATAAAATTATGGAACGTGTTCCAACGAACATTCAAATATATTATTTACGATTTATTAAGCTTACAAAAATGTTACCAAAAATACCTGCGACTTCTTATCAACGTGTAACTATCTGAACTTTACCGTGTTGTTTGGAAAATGTGCTTCAATTTTTTCAGAACGATGCACCTTTGTGGATCTCTGACGATAGGGGGAAGTTATTTTAATGTTTTGTGCCACATATAAAACATTTAACTAACTACACCTTTGTAAACAATGTTTGATTCTTCTTGAATAATTCTTTAGGTATTTATCGAATTTGTGTAATTAATTAAGTTATATTTTTGTTAATCTTACTTTTTTATTGCCAAAATCCGTTTTTTTAGTGCAAAAGTTGATCTTTGACAAAAAAACGGAATTCCCACACCCATATGTCTCAGAATAAATTACTCTAATATAAATTCGCTTCAAGAATGGAATACTGACCATTTCTGCGTACACATTATTACAAACGTGTAATTGCAAGCGTAGTGCCGCGTAGAGAAAATTCTCACGGAACAACTAGCCCCGCGTATAGGTGAGAAAAAGAATTAAAAAATACGGACGAAACATGAATCATTCAAATGCACAACAGTAGTACGGCGTGTCATCCCCTGAAATAAACATATCGTAACGGCCGACCGCGGGAAAATTTCACTCGTAATATAGAAAACAACAAACAGTCAATGTATCCTACGTGCTATTCAAAAAATGTCCGGTGATGAGGATTTGCAACAATGTTTCAAAACCCTAAAATTGATAAGTGAGTGAAAACTGCGGATTCGAAAAAGTCGATATTCCCGTCTAACCTTACACTTCTTGCTTTAACCTCTCAACAAAGTGAAATCACTTATTGAATGAAAAACAAAAATGTTTATGAATAACAATGATTATTTAACCGGTAAACGATAAAGTGAATTAAATCAGGTATGCCGATTCGCAAATTTTTGCAGGTAAGGGAAAAATAGCTCATTTCGACGATGCCCTGAAGACGCTGCAAGCGGAAGCTGAACAGAATGGTCTTGACATAGAAGCGCTAAAATTTTTAATCAAATACATAGTCAGCACGGATTTGCGTAAGCATTATTTTTATGAAACAAGCGGTAATTCCGTGAAACGGAGAATAACTATACGATTGGTTGCAGGCCCGACGTACCTTGTGCCAATAATAAAATGCTTGGCCCCAAAGTATCGTATGGATGGAGATCTCGTGGAGACGCTCATAGTTCACTGGATAGCCATGGTCAACCGTCTGCCGATAACAGTCTCGATAACGATAATACAATGGCTAATAGGCCTATGGGAGTATCAATTGGTCGATCGACAAAGCATAAATATTTATTATGACGGGTACTTCTACGTTATGTTGAAGAATAGTAGGCTGGTGAGTCGCATTGCCCAAGGAGTTTTCTACCCCACAATTAGTACAAAGCAGAATATAGTGAAACTTCAGTTATACGTTTTTGAAGGCGTTGCGTCAAGTACAATGTGTAATAATAACATCGAAGTGAAATTTTGTATGTAACCGAAACTCTCTAACATTTTAGACGACGAACAGTGCATAGTTCTCAATGTTGTTTAATGGTAGTACCTCTATTGTGTTAATCTTTGTTTTTCCAATTGACAATTTGATTGCTAACAATTCAATAATGAGCCAATGCAATTTTGTGAGCTGTTGCGTGGACTACCTCGACTAATCATAAACAAAACATTAAAACGCAGTCACATGACATTTTTCCAGGCGAGGGTATATCACGCGTGAATAATGTATACCTGAAAAAAAAAACAAAAACAAACCGTGAATTGACACAGGAGAATAAAATTGATGACGAACAAGTAGGAAACGTAGAACTGAAACTTTATTACAATCTTTATGAATGGAATCTGCTGGGGCTAGAGGACTTTTACGTATAAGTTATTAAAACATATAATTGATAAACGTATAAACGTGGTTTTACCGTAAATGCTCTTTGTATATTGCAGGAACCTCACCTGGCTAGGCTAATTTACCTGTTGACTAAGCCAGAAGACGTTACTCGAAGACAGGTCAACAGACTCCTCCAATTGCAATTGAAATACTCCAAACCACACAAGCCAATAAATGGCTTGCTGTCGTAAGTCTTACTAAATTGGTATATTCTTCGGTGACATTTTCTGGATATTGACAGCTCATGATCAAAACAAATCAGTTTGTTCAAGTCGTACAAACCGGAACTCGTTCCAGAGAAGATACCATCGATGAATATTGAGAGCGTCTGGAAACCAATTCCGGAAGTACTTCGGCTGAGGTTCGAGGATGCTCGCGATCGTTCTAGCATCCATGAGAATCGATCGCACGAACACTTTGACTGGAACATTGTTAAGGTAAAATCGACTTCTATTTATTCTAAACTGAGAAGTAGCAGAGTTCTTAATCTTGTTTCGAATTCACAGTCAAGTACCAAAACGACAGTAGAGCCTCTTCTACCCTCGGTTCGATATTTCCATATCGGGTCCTCCATCTACAAGGATAAGGACTCCAAGTCCATTTTCGATCTTGCCAAGTAAGTCTAGTCAAGAACACGTTATGATACGAAATACAATCCGGTTGGAAAGTTGCGGAATTTCTCGAATACGCGATGAAACGTAAAATTAGGCGTAACTTTTCTTCACCGTTTCACGAACCGATATTAAAGCATTTAGTCCATAGATTTAGAATTTTTCAGCTTTCATCTTCATGAAATTTCTTCCGTATACTATTTACGCGATTTCTATTCGCAGTTTCGACGACCTAGGAAAGTTCCATTTGAGCGTCGAAATGCCGTGCAACGCGACGTCGCTCCTGGCAAACGCGGCTGGCTATCATTTCCTCACGTTTGCCGATTTCGAATATCAGAGCAGATTTTCGTATAATTTGTATAATACATTACGCAGAGGTAATCTTGTTTGACGAAAGTTTTTTTTTCGTTTGCGGTTCCCGGAGAAACAAGTATTATTCTTTTATTTTACATTAGAGCCGTATATTTGTTTGCAGCATTTTTACTGGAACGAGGGAAATTCTCGAGTGATCAGATGGAACAATTGCTCGATATGACGATAGAATTTTCTCGTTATATGCAGGAAGGCATACCGGTAGTGAACTCTTTTCTCTACGACTATTTCGTCATGATGAGCGACGACTATCGATCGAAATTTCTGCAACTCTCGGAATGGTGCACCTCCATACCAGTAGCCGGTGAGTGATTTTCGCGCCCTCTTATCGAACGTAACTACCTTCTCCGATTTTACAATTTCCGGTAACTATATGTTACAGATTTGGAAAGTTTCATTTTTACATGGATACGCGATATCTTCGCGTTATCGTCGTTGGAAGAGAAGTGTGAGATAATTGAAAGTTTACGAAAACTCGCAGTGAATTTGGTAAGTCCGATACGCTTACGGATACCAAAAAACGTGAATGAAAAGTAGAACTTGCGATTTGAATAATACTTGATTATCATGAAAAGGAAGATTTTAATAACATTATTATTCTCATTTATCACTTTATCCCAACGCAGTTTGTCAAACATGCATTCGGGAACGCAGCGAAAAAGCCTTCAGCCTTTCTGGGTCAAGTACCCGTGAGTGATCTAATCGACATTGTTCCGGTACTCGAAATTCTGGCGGAAGATCTCATTACCACAGGCCTGACTGTTCACGACCACAACACCTTGTTCATGCACGCCGCCTTGAACTTTTATGAAGAGATGTGCAGACTGGAATCTCGAACGACCGTTGCGTCCTGGACGATCGCACCTCCCACTGTTATTTACGGTGGCCTGATCAGCAAGAGCTGCGCTGTTCTTTCTCGAGTCTGTGCGCTCCTGCTCAGGTTCGTTAATTCCTCAGAAATATTTTCTCCCCCCCTGTACAACAAATGCCTCAAACATGAAACAAAAAAACGAAAACAAACATAAAAGGTCGTACTTTATAACGACGAACGTTAAAGAATAGTGGCTATTTCGATGCCAAAAATTTGATACGGATTAACGTCGAAGTTTCTGTACTTTCGATAATATTGTATGCTAGAAAAAAAGATATCGAAATATGGTCAATCTTGCACAGTTTTGAACGATCTCCAATTGAGAAATTACTTTAGCCGCTTAGCCCATTGTTCTTCTCGCAATGATGCCCAAAGATGGGTCAAATTTGTACGTACAATCTTGAAAAAAATCCAATTTCAAAGCTTCATCGCAACGTTCGGCTGCCAAACAATTGCGAAATCTAATGCAATCCGAGCGCCATGCAGACAATCTCCACCGGTGAAATTGGACCGGTATTGCCAAGAGAACAAAGAAGTTATTGCAAGATTAAAGCGTATCGTTGCGTCCGTTTAGATATCGCGAGATGTACCTGCGAACGACTCAACTCGACATAAGCAACAATTACGACAAACAGCCCGGATTTCTGAACACGTACGGATCAGACTTCGCGAGAGTGCTATGGAACAGTGATCTCTTTGGTAGTCGAGACGAGGGTATGTTCCTCAAGGATATGCCCCTCAAGTGTGTACAGTACTTGCCTGGCGATGAGAAGTACAAAAACGCGCTCTTCAACATCGAAAAACATCCGGCCATATTGCCTTACAAGTATTTTTTGAGCCAAAACGGCTTGAGCATAAGGACGCAAGAGGCGAGTCTTTTTTTCTCCACTGTACTCATTTTTTTCTTTACATCAGTTAAAAAAAAATAAATTCTTTTTCTCTTTACACAGGATACATTGGAAGTTGCCAAAAGTTATTTTCCTGCCGTCAGCGAACTGATACTACGACAGTGCGACAATTTTTGACGCGCCTTCTCAAGAAACCGCACGAATATTTGTGTGAACTAAATTAATTTTGTTTAGTAACTAATTTTTTTTTTATCCGAATGAAATTATTCGAATGTCACTGGGAGAGCTGCGAATGCATTGAACGCATGATCGAGTGTTGGTAAAATAAAAAAAGAAGTATTTTTATCCAACGAAGTGGATACAGTTTCATCCGTGATGAGTCGATCGAAGCGCTCAAGAAGTCACGCAGAATCTTAGAATTTAACTTTTATTTCCTTCAATTTACATACAAATGATTTTTTGTTTGTTTTCATCTCTCATTCATCTCTCACAGCAGTCTTGTATACACATAACGGAGATCATTATCGGCCAGTGTTTCTTGGGGCGTATGATGGGGCGGCGAGGGCGGTTATCATTGGTGAAAAGAGGTGCGAATGGTCTTGGATACCTTACAACGCCCTCGCGCGCGAACGACCAATTATTCGTGCAAATACAATCACGACGCGTCACTGACTTTTTTTTTGTTCCATTTTCACTTTTTTCCCCTACTTGGCGATAACTCTTAATGCATCCCCGTGAAATCCAACGGGTCAACAAAATTGCTTCTCATTATGTAATTTGTTTTAGTTTCTTACTTTTGTTTTGCTTGCTTTCGACGCATCGCCCCCTTCCCCATGTTTCGTATAATCGTAAGTGATACTTTACGTGCTATATTACGATACACACGCGCACACAAACACACACGCTTCAGATGCAATACGTATGATCATTTCGCAACGGGATATTTTTCCTTTCCAATTCTTTTTGTTTTTATCGATCACTTACCGCCGTCACCCGCGTCTTACACGTGACAATACGAACACGTACATACGGCCGTCGAAATTGCATCAGCGCGAAATGAAAACATCGCTTCCTTTTCCCCCGTATCACAAATTTCAAATTCACATATTTTTGTTTTCTTTCTTTCTTGATTACTTTTCGAGAAGGTCGTTTCGAGAGCTTCGCAGGGGGATTAAAAATTCGTATAAATTAAGCGTATCAAAGGTGTGGGATTAATTTTGTGTAATAATAACGTCAATAATACTTTTGTGTGCAAAGCGAAGAGAAAAACCGTATCGAAAAATTACACAACTTTTCTCCTCCCCGATATCAAATTCTTTCGTTTATTTTTCTACTGTACTCGCGGCAGTCGATGAATTTTTTTTTCTTTTTTTTTTATCGTTCCGGATTCCTTTTTATTGCTAAATCCTTTTCGTGAACGCGATCGTTCCTCTCGACTTCACTACACTTAATACAAAGAGGTAGAGCAATTCAAGGAAATACAAAAAAAAATTATTCGTAACAAAAGTATTTGCGAGAGTAATTAAACCGATGGCTTACAAAAATACAGAATCCGTATATCGTAAATTGTCAGCATAATAGTCAAAGTCACTGTAGCTAATATTATTGAATAGAGGTATCAGCGTTTCATGAATGATTGTTAGAGATAATGCTGTTTTCTTTAATCGTAGATTCAGTCCAATCTACGGTTAAACGAAAAGTTCAATACTCGTCGACTCTCATCGATGAAACTCTTGAACGTTCTTGAGTATAAATGTTCTAGCGAAGCTCTCGAATTCCAATGTCATTTAATTGATGAATTAGAAAAATGGTAATTGTAAAACAGTACGAAGTATACGTCGCTACGAAACGGGCAAATATAAGTTTGGGGAAAAGGCGCGGGAGCTCGTGGATACAACGACTCTGTAATTGCAGCTGCGTCATATATCGTGTTACTGTGCCAAAGGGGAGATATCTCTGCCGGTGCGTTGTCACGTTCAATTATAAGATGGTAGGCTCAAATAACCTTCCAAGCGACCACGTATCTTCTCTCACAATTGGTCGATGATACTTTCGAGAACTCCGAGGGGCGGCTTTACATCGTTCGACTCGCGGAATATAAATAAGTATATTTTCTTATTGTTATTTAAATATAATTCTTTTTGCATGAGAAAATTCCGCGATTCGACAAATGCTTCCAACTTGAGTGGTTCGTGACACGACGAAAGGATCTTTACGAGTATTGTTCTCGAAAAATGAAATGCTCTCTCTCTTCCTCTCTCTCTCTCGTTCCGTTGCTTCAATCAGCTTAAATATCCGCTCTTTCATAAATACCAATAACGCCGCAACTGCCAGTATCCCACTTTGTTAAATTTACCTACTATTTTTTTTTCTTTGTTATTGCTTATCGATTAACATTATCTAATCCTCCTAGTTGTTTTTTTTCACCTCGCTGATGATACGCGTATCGACACGTTCAACTCTCTCTCGTCCTTCCTCGCCTTTTCTCTCTCTCTCTCTCTCTCTCTCCCTCTCTCTTTCTCTCTCTGCTTCGATAATTATTCTGCGCGTTAAACCAGTAGGTTTTAAAGTGCGACAGATTTAGTATATATATATATATATATATTTTTTTTTTCTTCTCTAATATTAGAGCCGTAAGGAAAATCGTAGCAAGGCCGATTTTCGAGACATATCTGTATATGTACGGTGTTGAGTGGTTCAGAGGCTTTGATTTCATACGTGTTTGTCGTACGCAACATTTGCAACGACTTTCTCCGATCAGGATGAGGAATCGATGTAAAAAATAACGCAAAAAGATTGAAGCGAAGAAAGAAAAAGACAATGAATCGATGGAAAAAGTATACAAGGGCGGAAAATTCGTCCCGGTACAAAATTGCGAGATGCTTGAAGAGTCGTGTCGACTCGGTCGTTTGACTCGATCATCGAGCCGCAAGGCAGTGACATAGCGTATGAACATAAAAAAAACACACTCACTCACGTAATCAAACATTTAAAAAGAAAAGGAAAAAACAAAATTCAGAGCGGTTGATCCATGAAAATGTCAACGTTAATTTGTTTCAGGTTGTTCGAAAAATCAACGAGACAAAGTTCGTTTCCCCCGTGGTGGTGAAAAAAAAAAGTTGTGTCTTTCGATCATGGCACGACAGATACAATATCACGTCTTTTTATACTCGGCCAGTGCGAGGGAGGGGGAAGTCGTGAATAGCTTTGAATATGCCCTTAAGAATATCCATTTTCCTTCCGGTCGTTACAAATTACTAGTATCACTCGCGGAGACGGTATGAAAATTGATCCTCGATTACACAAAGCCTTGTACTTCGTAATTGCAAAAATGAAGAAAAGAAAATTTCGCTACATTGAAACGCATTTTCGGGTCGTGACCTATATCTACAAGAACGGGAGGCATCAGCGCTATGTTGGAAAATAATTGTACGAGGTACGCGTACTGTGCGATATCGTTTGTGAAAAATGAACTTTTTAGGGTTGAACGTTCAGGAGAAAAGGACAGAGCGGTGGTGAGCTAAAGAAACGTGAACTGATCGAGAAATGACGCGCCAGCGATGTTTTTCATTTTTCTTGTTGCTTTTCTTTCTTTTTATTTCTAGCGAAGGTGTAGATTTTACCGCGGATGAATAATTTCTTGACCCGTTTCTAAATGGGGTCCTCGTAATTTACAGGGTCGTATTCGTTACGAAAATTATATCCATAAGACACGTTTTTTTTTCTTTGTTCACGATAATTACGTTACTAAGTGCTACGACCTACTCTCTAACACGCTATCGTTGGAAAATGCTCGAATATAACGTGCCACTCTTTATAAATATACGTGGTATTTGCGACTTGAACTTGGTGGATAAGGGTCTCAGAGGGTAGGGAGGTATGAGGAGTTATGGATATCGGAGCCACGGTAGAACAGCGAGAAAGTTCAACGCTGTTTTAACTACTCCCACTGATACCCGTAAAGGTAGGCAGAGAGAGAGAGAGAGAGAGAGAGAGCGAGAGAAAGAGAGACGAGTAAGTTTGGACAATTAAAAAGAACAAGAAAAATGAAGAAGTAGAACGAAAACTATCCTTATTGTCTAGAAATGAACAAAATTATTCAGCTCAAAGGCAAAAGTTTTTGCCAACCTAAGCTCCTCCTTCAATTTTGAACATCCATCTTTGGCACAGTAAGTTAAGTGATAAAACAATAATAATAATTAAAAAGAAAAAAAAACAAAATGGGAAAAAATACATTTAAAAATGAAAACTGAGAAGAGATTAACGAAGAGCAAGAGAGAAAAGAACATGCGCGTCGCGGTATGGACGAATTTCCATAAATAATCGACCCTTGTCATGCTGGCAATATTTCAATTGGGACTACAAAAAAGAAAGAAAAAAAAAGATCCGATAAGTGTCCAAGTCGATCCTCCCCCACCCCCCTCCTGGACAAATATTTTTCTCGTGGTGTTTCCTGCCTCCCTCTTTTAAGGCTCGTCTAATCTATACATTGTTGTCCATAATAGACGATGGTACGGCGGTGCTCAAAGGCAGGGGGGAAGTGGGTATTGCTAGCACGAACGTAATCGTACGTGGGACGAGAAAAATTTTCGTCTCCACGTGCATATTTCTTTCGAATAAACAGCTTATGAATTATTACGGTTATTAAAGATTACATTCGTGTCGTTTGCGGCCTTGCGTTCGTTATCGTTCACCGACACCCGACACATTCGCACTTACATCACGATTGACATCATTATCATCATCATCATCATCATCATCATCATCATCATCATCAGCATCATCATCATCATCATCGTCATTATTATTTTCATCATCATTGTACGCTGCGCTGAGCGCGCTCACGTCGAAATAATAGCAATAATAATATTAATAATAATAAAGAAGAGAAACAGCAGCGATGTAAAGAGCGAATCAAAGCGACGATTGCAAATTTAGCGAGTCACACGGAGCAATTAGAGTTGTTTCGTTTTGTTTTGGTTCTTTTTTTTTTACCTGACACTCACTTCACTCGCTCCGGGCACTTTCGTCATTTTTTCGTTCTTCCTCTTCCTCCTCTTCTTCGTCGTCTTCCGTTTTTGTATCGTACACATTGATACGAAAAAAAAACAATACACGAGTCGGCGAGCGTCGTCGCGGACTTTTCTTGTTTCTTGTTTTTCTTCCAGGGGCTACACAAACGAGCGCTCGCGTGGAATAAAGAACACTTGGCTAGAGTACACCACCGTTGAGGGAAGCGCCCAATAGCGCGCACAGACGTTATCGAGATGATTAAGAGAGTCAGTCCCAACTGGCGTCACTCTCGACCATCATCTCGTCCTCCTCCTCCTCTTCAACCTCGGACATCAACGGATCCTCCATTATCATCGGATCCGGATCGTTTAGGAACTCTTGTCGACTGCGCTTCGCCGCTTTCCTTCGCCTCGCGATTATCGCGAGCTCCTCCTCCGGAGTACGCTTCTTGCGAAACTCGTAGACTAGCGGGAATATCTGCTCAATCGCTGCCCCCACGTTTGCCACACTCGGCGCTGCGAATACACATTTCACGTATCATATCCAATCCCAAAACTTCCGTCTACCAAACTCCCTCGATACCCGTTCATTCGAATATTGCTTATCACGTTTTGCATTTTTCTTCGTGGGCAAACAGCTACATCTCAATATCCGATTTTATTCAAATGTTCAAAATCCGAATAAAACCACCGTGTATGAGCGTTAGGTTATTTGACAACAATTAACCAATGATAAAGCTCAATTATCGATTTCTTTGAAAAATGTGAAGGCTGCAAACTTTCTATCGAAAAGAACTGTAACAAAGATCAGCTAGAAAAGACGCAAAATGTTCGGGAACTATTTAAAAGATAAGGATTCTGTACAACTGCAAAGATAAGCTTCTTCGTACCCGTTTTTTATTTAATTCTCCATACTATTTTGTAATTCGTGGAAACCTCGTTTCGTTTTCAACGATTACAGGAGAAACTTTTTCATTGAAGAATTTCAAAGAGTAAAAATAAAGATGCTATTTTTCAATAGAACTTTCTATTGATAAAAGTCGTAAAGATTTTACAAGTTCGTAATATTGCGACGCAATGAAAATAATGATTTTTCAATTTCTTTTTTTTCACCACAATGGTAAGTAAAATACCTCGATAATTACTTGAACCTTTATGATGCTAATCGAGATTTCAAATCTGAAGAAAAATTCGCAAAACGACGGAACCGAGGAAATAGAAAATTGAGAAAAGAAATTTTATTGCGTGACAACAATGTGAAATTCAAGTCCGTGTGATTTTGTTTTAATTAATACTTTATTCGAAAATACACTGAATCTCATAAGATTGAAAGTAAGATATATCCGGAATTAAAAGGCGAACCTAAATTCCTCCGAGACGAAAATTCCTAAACGTTTTTGTATTTTCCTATAAATGCTCGGAGTGCGTTCTGCTATCGATAAGAAAGAATTGTGAAAAATCGAATATAATCATACCTGTGATCGTGACACTGCCGGTTGAAAATATCTTCAGCGAAGCGCCGAGTTCCGGAATTTTGTACGTCACACCGGGATGCAGCTCTGGCTCGTAGCTAATTGGTACACGTTATTTCGACGATATTCGGACCAATCGCGCCAGTACGGAAATTCGCAATGTTTAAGGATATTCTTGCGTTATACGAATTTAAAGATTAATTCTTTAAAATTTGTACGAACCTGCTCAATAATTATACTCAACTGTGGGTAATATTTGACAAAGTTTTCAATGTTTAAAAAACGCGATATTTGTTGTAAAAAATCGTCTTTGTGCATATCGTCCTATGAGATCTCAAGTTAAAGTTGCGATTTTTACTAGCGAATATCTCGATTACCAAACGGTGAAACCTTTGGAAATTTTGAATACGTTATAATATGACGCTTAAGAAAATTCACTTAATTTTTCAAACAATAATTAAAAAAAAATTGTAACCGATGATTTTTTCTTTTACTTTGTGATTATAACGCAATAACATCCTTAATGTCATTATTGTAAAAGAAAACGCAAAAGGTAAACTCACTCTGCGTGTTCTCTGTATCGCATGGAGAACGGAGTTATTTTAATGGCCCATGGCATGAGACAGGTGCCCATTACGTTGACAACACGAAAATTTCTGAAGCGTACTTTGAAGCCGAGTTTTTGCAGAGCCCTCGCAGTTCTTCGCGCGGCTATGTGTGACTCAGCCTCCGTCTCGGCGCCGGTCACAGTCACCTTCCCCGACGACCAAATCGTCGCGGTTGTGTATGGTCTACGAAACTTCATCGTGATCATCTGCAACAGAAACAAATGAATTCGCTGATAAAGAAACTAACGTTAAATATATTTCGCTTTCCGATTTTCGTTAATTCCTACCCCGTTTTCTCGTCGATACTCGACGTTCGAGCCGTTGAGTGCGATCTCGCGGAGATTCAGATGGCATCGTACGCTAAAATTGCACACGACGTTCCTTATCAGTATGTCAATTTCTGGAGGTGCTTCCGCCTCCGCTTCCTCCGTCTCGGTCGAACATTTGTAAAGTTTTTCGTCTTTCTCTGTTTCTGTACATAACGCCGACTTGTCCAAACTATCCACATTCTCCACGTGGTTCAACGTTCCATTCGTTAAAGGTTTCATGCCATTCTTTTGAATAACAGTTGCCATAATACTATGCACCTGAAAGTAACGAAGGACATCGCTATAGTCGAAGCATTAAAGAACTCGAAATGCGTTCTCAAGCCCGTGACACATTTTTTTCTATCGATTTGTATTCTTTTGCAAATTTTGTATTCTTTGCTCTCTTGGTCATCACGGCTTTGTTGCCCTATGCAGGAAATACCGAAGAAACCGTAACCTATTTTAAGTTTGCTTGAATTATTAGAATCACGCGCGGGGCGTTTTATTTTCAAGAATGTACGAGAGATGTAATCGTCTATGGCGCAATGTAACAGTAGTATAAAATTTTCAGGTATCAACATCGTTTAAACTATTGATTCACCTGCAATTGCTAATCTAATTAGTTTTATTAGGAAACTATGAAGAACGTTGCACGCTTGACTACCAAGACTATTTTTCCATTCGACCGTTACCATTTTGTACAGTTCAGTAAGAATATTCTTGAGGGAAGAAAATGTCTCTAATATATAAAATATGTTTATGTTTCTATTCGTTTTGTCTGTGAAAATCAATCGTCCCATAGAATAATTGGAAATGCACTGCGAGTTAAAAGTGACTTTCTTGCTTCTTTTCTGACCGTGTTGGTAAAAATTCTTTATAAATAATAATAATAAATCTTTTTAATTCTTTATACTAAAGGGAACTTGAGACGAGCCTTTTTAATAAGCTATACATCTGTCCAGACAGGATGACTTCATCCGTCCGTAACGCACAATAGAAAACCAAGCAAAAAAGCATCTTACTTTCCGGCATGAGAAGACTGGCTATCGTTATTTGTGTCTACAGTCCGCTTGATAATTTCTTCTTTGGTTTGTTTGGCTATTGGTTGCAATTATTTTTCCATACCGCTGCGAAGTAAATTACGTCCTAATTCTCGAGGGCACTCGTCATTCTTGCGACTCCACGCGTGTGCAACGGAATTCCAAACTGGCGAGTTGCATACGTCGTCGCTGAAAAATGGTCGATTAATCAATATAACGCAAGATCAAGAGGGCAGCTAAAAGTTCAGATTTTTTTGCTGTTAATTCCCTGAAAAAACTGATGTGTTTTTCGATACATACTAGAAATAGAGACACACCTTTCAAACCGAGAGATGTATTCCCTTGAAAAATTTCGAATCATTTTCTCTCCAGAGGCACGAGTACACAACCGTTTTTGAAAGATCCTTGGTACAAATACTCTGTGTATTTTGACGAGCGTGATAAACCAAGTAAACAGTGGTAACGGCTAATGAATGCAAATTGAGAGTCGAAAAATCCCGGAAGGAATCTTGTGCTCTCGGGTGAAACAACAACGTAAATCACGTCCATTTATTATTCAAAAAAAAACCTGTAAAATGCACTTTCTCGGCCGGCACACGAGGTCGTTGAGTTCTTTGAAAAATCGTAAAATTTTGACGAAAGTTAAAGCAACGAGGTATCCCTCGCAATCCTCGATCAAGCTGCGAAAAATTCTGTCTCCTTCGTTTCTCAAGGAAATCGTGACGAACCGTGGGGAGAAGCTTGATAAAGAGAGCACGAGAGAGCGAGACAGAGAGCGCAAGAGAGAGAGAGAGAGAGAGAAAGGAAGAGAGGGGGAGTGCGATGCTAGAAACACGCGAGAATTCACAATGAAGTATCGATGATCTCATAACTGACAAATGATGTGAGATAGAAAAGTAATCGAAAGGTAAGCGGGAATGACAGAATTCGGGGATTACAAATCGCCGCTATTGCCCGTGTACGGCAGGAAGAGGCTCTCGGGAGGATCACACAGCGAACGAAAAAAAAATCACCCTACCGACTTATCGATCGGACACTCGTAAATTTATTGATTTTTACTCACCTCACGTGAAACGCGCTCTCGATCGAACACTTTTATTACATCGAGGATAGTTTCTTTGTTGACAATTATCGAATGAACAGCGAGCTTGCTCAACAACTACTGCCATTGTTTTCGGCCATGTTCACTAGACTGGCGACCGACTGGCGAGCATCACGGAACGTGCTGCTCGAATCGCAGGCGTCAAGACTCGCGACTCCGCGACTGAGAAACTTTGGCCACGAGAGAGCGCGCACGCGATTCTGACGACCTCTGCAACACGCGACTTTAAAACAACGCTCCTCCCGAATCCACTTGGAATCTCGTCCAATCACTTCCGCGCCATCGTAATTGCTCCGGCAACGGAAGGACCAAGGGGGTGCTACAACTGGGCTTAATCTGTATGCGAAATGTCCAGAGCTTTTAGTGCCCTGCTCGGTCACTCGTGCGCTAGTAATGCTTGAGAATCTTGTATGCCAGCGCATACATGTATTTATATATATATATTGCCGCAATACAGCCCTACAATTTTTCTCAGAAGAAAAACTCGAGTATCCCGACGAAAAAAGTGTAAATGTATTTTCTGAACGTTGTTTTGAAGAGGTCAAAGCCAGATTGTTTTTGCTTTTGATATATTTTTTTTTGTAGCCGGTACGCAATTTTGAAAATGCCGGTTTTTCACGATTTTCGACACTGCAAAATCGTGTACTAGATTCTGAGAAGTAGTAATCACATCATTCAATGACAAGAATTTTTGAAAGGCCACCGTTAGCTTCAGTTTCATTTTATTTTAAATTGCAGTTTTCGCAGCGTCGTCAGGATTTGTTTGAAGAATACAGAGTTCCGGGAAGCCGGCATCGTGCGACGTAACTTGGAAACTATGAGATTTAGAATATTCAATTCAATTAAAAAGTTGTATTTCCTTACTTTGGAGTCGTTGCAGTTTTTAGATTTTCGCAAAAATGAAAAAAAGACCAACATTGATCAATGAGCGGTCGGAATGTGGCTTCTGAGGCATTGGTGTACGCTCTTTAAACAAGAGTTTATGCACCATCCAATCAGAAGAATAAGACAATCTCCACGGGTACGGATTTTGCCCCTTCCCCTACTATAGTCTGAATTTAGTACAACGAAACTTGTTCGATTCGCAAAATGAACAGTTTGTAAGATAAGTAGGATATTTTATGTTGAAACCCTTTAAAAGCGAGTAATAAAATTGAGTTTGCTAAAATATTTAGGGACTTTATTTTTTATTCGAAAACTTTGTAAGTCATGAGTCAAAGTGATATTTTCGAATTTACGGCCCACTATTATACTAAATGATATATAAAGATTTAAGCACTTCTTCGCTTTCTTTCGACGATGAAATTAACATCCTTAGTCATATTATCTGATTTATATCAATCATGCACCGTTTTGTTCAATAACTTTCGTCCTTTTTCAAAACAACTTCATAATTCCGCGTTTGATGAAGTCCTCGTCTGTATTGGTAAGAAACTTGACTAGCTCATATTCACAAGCCTCTCATGAGTCCAGTTTTGTACAATCAAGAAAATTTGGCAAATGGTTTAAAAGGTGATAATCGCTTGGTGCTAGATCTGGACTGCGGCAGGTGCGATAGAACCTCCCATCAAAGGTCTTGGAGCTTCTGGCGCGTCATTGAAGATGCGCGTGGCCTGACGTTGTTTTGATGGAACACTGGTTTGGTTGTTGACAAGTGAGGTACGCATTGAGTTTTTGGCCCGATGGAAGGAAGCAGCTTGTAGTGGATCATTCTTCAAAAATTTCTTGACCGTTAATCAGGGTTTCGTAGGGAATCATTCGTGTCAGCTCATAATGATTGGTCCACGATTTTTTTCAGCTATTGTTCTCGTATCCGACCCATTTTTCAGCACCAGTCACCGTCCTTTCAAAAAATTGATTTCGTTACGTTTCAGTGAAGAATCGTAGACATCAATAGGATCCAAAAGGTTTTTTTGAGTCAATTCGTGTGGGCCCCCATGTACCGAGCTTATTCTTGAGATTAGCTATTATGCAAATGGTTGCAAACGGTTGTTTGGCTAATCTTTGGTTCCTGGGAAATATAATAAGTGCTCACACTGCTTTGCTGTTGAATTTCCTTTTTTTACCTCCATTTTGGGAAGCTGTAATAGATAACTGGCTTCACAAAACACAAACCTATCTCAGAGACCTTTTTTAAAGCGTAATGTTACCATTAAATCGCCCTATATTATGACGCTTGTGGAAAGCGCTCAGAACTTGTAACTTTCCCCAAATTTTACTTATAAAAAAAATATGACACTAAACTTGATAACTTAGGTACACTTTCTAAATGTACTCAAGTTATTTATTATTTTTGAACCTCTAACATAACGTACATGATGGTGCAATCAATAGGTATTTAGATTTCTCATCATTGTGCTTCGCTTGATCCACTCGTCCCGTTACACCCAGTACAACTACACGATTTTGCAAAAATTATTCTGTATCAATAGTTTTATGAAAATTACTTAGTAAGCTTGCAATTTCAAAATATTTCACTTCAAAAATTGTATGTGCATGCAAAGGTATTCGAAGTGTTTATTCACCCGTAATGCTTTTGTGTAGACATCATTTCGAACCGTCTAATTGCGAGTTTTACGCCTCTGCTCACATTAGCCCCCCCCCTGTCCTGCTCCGTTAGGACGAAGTAAACGCAGTACTAAGTGATATACGAGTTAAAGCGAAATGGTTGCAATTTTCAAATATGCATTTCTCTAACATTGATCATTTTCAAGGCGAAAACAAATGTCGAAGCACAAATGTAAATTGAATAATCACCGAGTTGTGTACAGCTGGATACTTTCTTTTTTTACCCAGAAAATACAAAGCCATTTGGAAAATAACACTGCGAGGAAATTGGTAAAATTACGTTAATATTGACGATCACCTCAAGAGGTTCCTTCAGATGAGTCTCTCAATGGTCTCCAGGAACTTCTTGAGGTCGTTTGAGTTAAGTACTCCAACGCACTGGAAATATTGACTGCGGCATTTGGCTAGTGTACTTTGACAAATAAAATTTTTTAAAAAATGGTACACACTCTTCACAGAAGGTAGGGAAGATGTTGATGTTGATGTTGAGCCCTGCGATGTCTGTTCTACACGCCTCAGCACATCGAAAAGCGACGAAAATGTTGTAATAGTTCAGAAAATTGATATGGAGGATCGTCATATCGCTATTAGAGAAATTGCTGAGTACGTTGGCATATCGGTTGGCTCGCGCCATGCACTGATCGTGGCGAAACAATTCCTGGCTTTTGTATCGCAAGAATGCACCTGCTCATACATCAATGCTTGTTCGTGATTGCTTAGGTCAGTAACTAGGCCGTAATGATATCTCGGTCACCGTATTTACCGGACTTGTTTTTTTGTTGTCCAAACTCATAAAAGCCATAAAAGATCAGAGTTTCCCACAATTGAGGAGAAAATACTATCGCTGGGAAAGCTCGAGGCCTAACCGAAACGCGCATATTAGATGCGCTTCGAGGATCGGTCAGAGCTCTGGCAGAAGAGTATCATATCTGAAAGGAATTACTTAGAAGGGGACGAAATAGATATTGATAAATATATAATAAATAAATATTATATATTTATATAATAACATAATATATCCGTACTATATATATAAATACGTAATAATGTATAAATAAATATTTACCGAGAAAAATAAAATGTTATCTTATTTCTTAAAGAAAAGTCGTATATACATTATAACCTTAAAAACACTATCCTTTAGCATACATTGACGCGATGTCTGACCACTATAAACATCGTCTACTTGGGCCAAAAAAAAACCACAAAAATGCATTTTCATCCATCGCGAAAAAGGAGAAAAACAGCCAGCTGACGAAGTCACCGGTCAGCCGATGGACCCCTTCATGTTGCGTAAAGAAAAAGCCATCCCACCTTTCCCCCATTAACAACGGGAAAGCAACCCTAAGTACAACTTGAAAACAAGAACTTCAAATTTTTTACTATGCATTATGATTTATTATATCCTGGGTGCATACAGTTCGTGTATACAACTATACGCAGGTAACCATGTACTGCTCTGGTATAGAACGTCGTACCGGTACTGTACCTTCCACGCGCGAGCGTACAGTGCAGGTAGAGTACAGCCACGGTGGAGCCACTGTGTATGCGTGAGAAGAGTATTCTAATGGCACGGAACTAGACGTTGGGGTCACGGCGAATCGTACGTGAGCGGCACGGCGTACTAGTGTATCTACCGGTACGGTGACAGTACGGCAAATCATACGACGTACCAGTACAATGCCGATACCGTACCTAGGAGTACGCCGCTGAATACCCTGGGGAATCGTACACTTGGCAATCTGGGTACCCTGGGTACCCACGATTAACTT
Source organism: Ophioninae sp. A BG-2022a (assembly GCA_030523105.1). Lineage (NCBI taxonomy): Eukaryota > Metazoa > Arthropoda > Insecta > Hymenoptera > Ichneumonidae > Ophioninae sp. A BG-2022a. The sequence goes on from JAPYZI010001732.1 coordinate 47,905, forward strand.
GCCCACTTTTAGTGACGAATACGAGGATTGGATGGGTTTTCACGATAATTTCAAGTCGATCGTACATCGTACTGTCACATGGTCACATCGCTCTAGAGGTTAGACCGGAGCCAGCACTCAAGGAAAAAAAGAAGTACATGATAATCTGAGTCTCTCACCGGTACAAAAGTTGCAATATTTGACATCATCACTGACAAACGAAGCCGCACAAGTAATGTAGGCATTAGAGACGACGTCTCAAAATTGTGAGATCACTTGGGCCTTTCTGGCCGATCGGTATGACAAACGCCGGGTAATAATTCAGAGTCACGTTCGAACCCTCTCTGAACTACCGGCCATATTGAAAGAATCTGCATCGCAGTTGCGATCATTAGTAGACGCCGTACTGAAACATACCCGAGCCTTTCAATCTCTCGGTCGACCTGCTGAGTTCTGAGATGCATTGTTATTGGACCTATTGACATCCAAAGTAGATTGAACTACTCACAAGGAGTAGAAGCGCTCGGTCGAGGACACTGAGATGCCATCAATACAAGAATTTTGGAAATTAAAAAAAACAAAATCGTTGGCACGTCCTAGAGAATGTGACGCAAGAGCCACCACACATAACAAAGGATCAATCGCTCGTAAATCATCCTCTTTCTAACGCAAATCGAAAAACGCACCAATCTTTGGTCTCGTCGCAAGGAAAATCAGAATGTGTGTATTGCGAACAGTCATCGATCAGTGCAACCAATTTACGAACTTGGATTTGATTTCGAGATCTGCTATGGTGAAATCATTAGGCTTCTGCATCAATTTCTTGATAGCGAACCACGCGGCAACTGATTGTAAATTAGGGCTGTGCAGAAAGTGCAAACGTAAACACTACGTTCTTCTTCATTTCGAAAAGGAGTCTAACGCGCAAGGCACATCGAGTTCAAACTCGGAAGATGCTACCCCGAATACAACCCTTGAGGCTTTTGTCTACGACCAAGTGTTACTGTCCACTGCGTCAGTGTCACGTCCTGAGGGGACGTGGGCATATATGTGGTAGTATCCCTCTTTTGAGCCTAGGACTAGCGCAATAGCTCGGGACGAGGGTCAAGGGGACGTGCTGATGCAAAATCGAGAATTGAGAATTTGACGGAAATTGGGGACAGGTGACTGATCCAATGAACCGGATTACAATAATAATTTGAATTTCTTATAATGAAAGTTGGATATGAGATTGGCCAAATCGGATGGTTACAAATGTAAAATATGTTAGCTTACTTTATAGACGATACGACTCGCTCGCTCGCTCGCTGTCTTGTTTATGCGGCGGAGATGTACGTTCGAGGGTCCTAACTGGTGCCCTGCTGCGTTGGTGGATTGACCGACGCGCGATAAGTTTTCTCACAATAAATAGACAGTGTTTTATTCGAATGGTTCAGATCCTTTCTACACGAAAGGATGTTTATAATGCCGATGATGTCGGAATAGCGGCTAAGACTTTTCGCGTAGCAAAAGAAGGAAGAGCTATTGATTCTGAGACGGTTGATAGAAGACTGAACATCGGAAGGAAGTTCTTTATGAAGAGCAAATTAGAGAGGATTAAAAATGTGGGAGACGGTACTAAAGGGAGATGGTTATTTCATGATGCAATTCGTTCTGGATTGGTCGGTTGAAGTGTTTGATAATGCGGAATTGGGCGCGAAGACATTCGCGAATATCTAATTCGGCGAATTGGTGTTGCTCATTCCTTATATGGGAAGAGCGGCATCGGAAGGTACCGACTCTTTGTTCCACAGTTCGGAGAAGTCAGGAAAGAGGTATTGATAGCGCGGAGTTTGATTTCGGAAGAATAAATATTCTCGAGCGGGGTCTTGTTAGTTTATACCAGTGATGACATCTCATGTTAAGGATTTTATTGGACTCTTCTGAGGAGTGGATATCGGGTTCGTTTAGGTTAGAGGCGGAGGTGCGTGTTACTCGAGTGGTACTATAGTCCCCTCGTTGTATGCGTTAGCTCTGGAAATTTCCGGAGCGAAGAGTTTGAAGCGCTAAAGAAAGAAAGATATGTTCATGCGTTTTAAAACTGATTTGGATGTGACATCAGTATTCATGGTAAACAAGAAAGGAGAACCAGCCTAGTGCAAAATTTTGCTGGATATTGAATTTCAGTCGAATTTCGTGACTGAGCGTTTTGGCGAAAAATTACGCCTCGGAAAGAGGCGTAAATGTACCAGTTCCGGGTCTCATTTGACACGCTCTATCGAGGTGGCAATCGCCGTCCGAGTTCATCAATAACGATTTTATCTTTGGCAGCGTGGCCGAGCCTAGGTATCATCAAACGAGCAAATTTCGCTACCGAATTTGATACCTGACATCGAAGTTCCAAAGCAGAAAACCACGATCGTCATGGTCACGGTCATCGACATCAGTCTGCTCACAAGAATCATCGTTCAAAAGGATGAAACGAGTAATCGCGTATTGTTTGCGATTTATTTCGAATTGTTTATCGCACAAATTAGTCTCGGAAAATCATAATCTGCAAGAGACTTAGTTTGCAAACCCAAACAAACTTGAATAATAGGCTTAACACAATGATTCGCATTTGAAAAAGCCATAAGTAAATTGAGTGAGAATCTACCGCTCGATAACAATAGCAATATTCAATCGCTAACCCCTTTCGAAAAACACTCTATATTGCTGCCATTCGATGGTCACGTGACTAGAATAATAATTCGCAAAACGCATGCTGGGTTGGGTCACGCTGGGGTATAGGCCACACTGTACGGTGTACGGAGAAAAAACTGGCCGTTGAATGGAAAAAGGCGAATTAAATAAATAAGACGTAAATGTGTGCGATTTTATCGATGGAAGTCTGTGATTCCTAAGTGTAAGATGGGTGCCTGCCAAAATCCATGTTAATGAAGGAGTTATAGTCTGTTTTTAACCACAACAAGAACATTACACTCGCAATAAAATAAAAATTTATATCCATTATACAAAAAATTACAGTCTGATAAGACTAGTGGCTGCGCACACGTAACTGAACATCGACCGTCGGTACATAGGGAGTGCGGCGCAGCACCATACGTGTCTTTACCTTACGAGAGTTACCGAATCGGGAAGCCCCTCATCCTGATTTTCTTACTTCATACACAACTTCCGGTTCGCGCCTATGAGAAACACGTACCTCGCATCTTCAAGGACGAAAATTCATTTTGTACCGTTACCATTACAAATATATTTCGCGGATCCGCAGTGAAAACGGTGAATTCGTTATTTAACCTCAACACAGTCCCATAAGAGTTCTTTATAAGTGATTGGTATAATTAATAATTAAAAACCTATTTGTGTTGAATTATTTTAAGTACGATAATTCGCACCCGATATCAGCGTGCAGAGCGTAAAAACTTCGTCGCTACGACGGCGGCCTTTCACGTGCTACATTCATAAGCAGAATGATGCGTCAACAGGTCCCAACAAAAAATAAACAATATCATCGACGATAATAACGAAGAAATCAAAAATGCAAAATGAATGAAGTCATCGTGTTAAGTAATATATAACTTCGATAGTTCGATAATTCGATAATGGAGTCGCGACGATCGACTCAAAACAGCATCGCGTAATCCTCCCCACTTAATTCAGCGCCTACTGCATTTTTCAAGTGTAGAGTCTTCAAAAATCCAATGCAAACAAAACTTTCTCGAGCTCGTAATTTCCGGATGTAATCTCGATTTTCGTCGATGCCCTCTTCGGGAGTGTCTTTTTAAAAGTTTAATTTGCCTCTAACCTAAACGAAAATATTTCTATTTATGAACTTTTTTACGACGATGTTTGCAAGCGTGACGCAAAGAAGGACATCTACGAGAGATTGCCGGAAAGTTTAACATATCGATATACCGATACGCAGGTGCAAGTGTGTTGTGTTTTGTTATTCCATACGGAGGACGCACAAAAAGGTAGAATCTATTCACTAACGGTAATTCTCGGTAGTTCCCGAGGACTGAGCCAATCAACACGTGAGAGGGAGAGAGAGAGAGAGAAATAAGGAGAGGGAGAGAGAGAAAGAGAGAGGGAAATGAATACAAAAGAAAAAAGGAGAAAGAGAAAAGACTCGTTCCTCGAGTCCTCTCCCCGTATCATGTCCCACACCGTTCGGCTTGAAAGTCCTCCACCTCCTCCTCCCTGTTTCTCTCCCTCTGTTTGCCCGTCTCTCTTTGTCGCAACTCCACTGTCTTTGCTCTCTTGATGGCTAGTGTTTGGTAGTGTATGATCGACCGTCCATCGGTTCGGACATGTAAAATACAGAATTTCGCGTCCGGATCGAAATCGGTACAGAGATAACCTTGTGCCCGTCTGAGTCCTCGAGATAAGTGTAACGGGCGCGCGTGCGCACGCCGCTCAACATTAACCTAGCGATCTTTGGTACTGATGTGCTGAAAAAAAAAAACGTTCGCGATTTTCACGCGCCACCGATCGATCAATTAAGACGCGTGCCCTTTTATTATTTCGTTTTTCTGAAAACAAACGCGAAACAAAATTCGTCCAAAGGTGAAGCGCTGAAGGATTTCGTCCGGCGGGTGAGTCATCGACGGATATACAAAACGGATCACCAGTTTACGTCGTCCTGCTTACCGTCGTTTCGAACCTTGATTTTTTTTTTTAATCCATCGCGCCTACATTCGCGCTTTCCCACGCTCAGCAAAAATACGATAGAACGTAATCGATGATTTTTAACGTTTCGCAAAAATTAATGAGCTTCACAAAATCTCGCGAACCACCGCGATGAATTTGTTTTCTTTTTTTGCACCATGGCCACGCGCATTGCGAGGCAATAGAGCCCAGTGGTTGGCTAGTCCCAAAAGGAGAGCAACGCCTACGCTCGTGCGCCGCGCGCGCTTTGTCGTCCATGTACATATATAGTAGCGAACAGATAACTTCGCCGGATTCGAAGAATACGCGCATAGACGAAGCGAGAAAAAAATATCGACAAGATTTACCTTCTCGTTGTGACAGACCAATTTATATATCTTCGCGTCAACCTGCTGATTCATCCAAGTAAGCGATGACACAACGTGAGATAGGGAGAAGAAAAATTCTAGCCTAATTTACATGAGGATACCCGCCGGTGTAGAAGCGACTGGATTACTCGATGATCCAAGCCTACCGCAACGTGACGCCAGAATCCTATCGAGACCGGTAGGAACGGTAGACAGGGACAGAAATGATGATGATACCTTTTATTATGCTCTTTATTTATTTAATATTTATTTATATTTATTATTTAAAATTTATTAGTAAAAGAAAACTGTCGGACTATTTTGGTAAAACAAAATAAAATATAACCATTTTTACAAAATAATAATAGGTCATTAATAATCCAATAAAAATACCAAACGTAATATGAATTTAAAAAACGCAATATAAACCACAAGCGCAATAATTTTCAAAGATTTTAGTCGCACAACTGACTTGAGTGACGATTACGACACAACTTGAAAACACTTAAAGTAAATTTAAAAAATAAATATAAAAGATAAACTAAAAAGTAAGAATAGTACAGAAAAACTAACAGAGAGAGAGAGAGAGAGAGAGAGAGAGAGAGAGAGAGAGAGAGTATCTAGTGACACGGTACGCTCGCGGTGTTTTCGTAACGCTGTAACATTAGCTGGGCTCGTTCTCTCGAAGCTACTATATATTACCGTATCGAAGTTCGACCCGTTCAAATGTAACGAAAATTATCTCTTATTCTTCGAACATTCTTATCTGTATAAAAATCGTGATATCGTGTCATCACGCGGGGACGAAATTAAGGAGCATAGAACGCTTTACCGATGAATGGTGCATACCTATTTGGACACACGAACAAACCCAAACAAAAACGTGTACGATGAAACTCAAATATTATTTAAAGAAAGGTCATGAATCAAAAAGGAAGCAAATAATAAATGACAAACCGGCGATGATTCATTATTAATATAAAAGGAAAAACTGTTTGGGTGAAATTTGATATTTTGACAGTAGGTATTCTTTACAATGTTAAAAATAGCAAGAAAGCATTTGTGGAAAATGTAGTCCTGAAATATGATGTCAAAATTTTTGTACGAAAATCAAAATGATTTTTAAATTACATTTGTCGTTTTAAATAACATTTATCATTTTTAACCTTTAACTGGTTTTTTGGGGGTGGCGCTGCTTCCACGCGTCATATTTTTTTGAATTCCTTTAAAACTATGCACCATGCGCGGGCGCCATTTTAATTAAGTACAAAGAATTACATTAATAAAAATTGATTGGTTCAATAAAACAAGCTTGTTATTTATCTTTTCTAAATAAAACTTAAATAAAAATGCGAACATTTGTATCCTAGAAGTTGTGGCTTTGTAGGGGCCGCGCGACCCCCACAAAACCAGTTACATTAGTCAATTTTACGATACCAGTTAAGGGTTAAAATACATTTATAAAAAATGGCATTTCGCCTTTCGGTAATAAATAAAGGAACGTACGTTTTGAGATTTTCGAAAACTTACCGTTTAAAGAAGTAAATTAGGGAATAAAAGTTTGTATGGGAATAACGTTATTTTCGTAGTTGAAACTATAACGGGTTTTTCGGGATACCGCGAAACCATTAGCTCTTTCTGGCTTGTACGTTAAATTTCTTCAGCCCCTGCAGACTTTTTTCATAAAGATGGCACATTCGCTTTTACGCTATCATTTGTTTATGAAAAACGTATAACTGAAGTTTCGCTGTAACTCCTTCGATCTATTGTACGTAAAAGATGTTCCGTCTGACTCACTGACTCACACGTTCACTCACAACGGTGTGCCGAACCGGCTGAATCTAATTATGGGAAAAGGACAGGAAATTTGGACAGCAGGTTACCTTTGTGACGTAAGCACTAACTAAGAATCGATCTTATGAAATTCTTTCGTTCAGAGAGGCTAATATCGGAAGTATAATTTTGTATGGGAGGTCACTCAAAGGAAAACTCAAAATTCCGAAATTTAATATCACGAAACTCCACATTTCGTAAAGCTTTTGTTGGCACGAGCTTTACGAAATTTGTACTTTTGGAATATTAAAATTCAGAATTATGAGTTTTCTGGTGAATCGAAGTTCGAGTTTTCTACCCCCACCCCTATTCATTCGGAGTTTTGATTTTTCGTGACCACATTTTTGTAGAGTTTTGAACCGTCGAAGCATTGAATTTTCGCAATTTCAACACCGCCCCAAAAAGTCCGACACATGCGCCTTTACCACCGTGTGTTTCACGCTCCCCTGGATTAGTATAAAGTTGTGTCTAAATCGCGGTTAATCGATGGATTAACATGCTGAAGAAAAAAATGCCAAGTTGGTGAAAACGCAGTGAGAATCTTCTTTCGCCTACGTAAGGCTTTTTACGTCGCGTTTTAGGGGCAATAGTCGTTCGTCTGCGACGATGCTCGGACGAAAAGTAAGGTTTCTATACAAAGTAAAATGGAAGGATCCCGCTGCCTGATCACGTTCGAATTAACCATTTAAAGTAACGCCACTTTTCTAAATAATATAGTCGTGCCCGTTTCATGACATCACATATTTTCGTCACACCAAGCGTAGTGCAAGAATGCCGAGATATTTTTTTTTCCGAGGTGAGAAAAGAATTCGTAGTTCTCGCAGATCTCGCGATTTCTCAGGAACGAAACATTTTTACAGTAAATAAGTAAAACAGAAGCATCAACACCCGCGTCGATAAATTCTACCCTGACTCTCGATATTTCGTTGAAAACTGAACGGTCGATGAGAAAACGCATTTCCAAAGTTGCATAGGTTATGTCGATTTTCTACACGTCCATGAATTTCGCACTTCTTCCGTTACAGCGACCGTGGCGTTTCCGCACGAAACTTTCGCTCGTTTCCTGCGCGTCGTTTTTCTCGTACCACTCGGGACAAACAAATCCTACATTTGCAACTTCCAGTTTTTCCGCGTTTGTTTTTGCGTCGTTTCTCCCGTACCTATATCTCCAGCGCTATTTGGCACACGCGCGAATGCCTTTCACGTGCCTCGGGCGCCTGCGCGCCCAAAGCCAATTAAAAACATCCGGAAAATAACGCCCGACGACGGAACAATAAAAATGACAGGTTCGAATACTCATTCGATAATCATGAGAACAATTTTATTTGCGGAATAACGAGAAACACGAAAAATTGTGGTTTTTCCCAACTACGTAATGTCTAGTGTCCCGGATGCCTGCCAGGAAAGGTCACGCGAGAGAACATCCAGTAGAGGAAGAAGCATCTAGTCGGGAAAGCACGAATGAGGTGGAGGCGGGCGGAGCGGGGGGGGGGGGGGGACGATCGGAGTCACGTTCCGGTTGCGTTTACTGCGCAACGTACGTACGTCCGTGCACATAAAAAGAAGATAAAAAAAAGTAACAATAAATAGAAACGCGGGAACCACAGAACATGATTATAATTGATGATCCTCGATAACGAATGATCCTCGTGCCGTAATTGCGAATAGGTCATAATTATCGAACATTCGAGGAAGTTGTACCGGAATTATTTTTTTTTTCGTAATTCTGGCGAAATTACGATCACTTTGAATAAACAAAATTGGATGCTTAATTTGAATAAGGATTCGTCGGAACCCACTCGTGTCCTACGAGGTTCTGAAAGATCCGGGAATTTTTTTTTGTGCAAAATTACTCTCCGCTACAAGTGACGTCCGTGACTCGTAGAAGATGCCAGAATTATCGCCAAGAGTCATTATCGTCGTATACTCGTACAATGTATCACTGTCCGATGAGAAATAATTACTATGAGTTGTAATAAACAGAGTTGCGTATTTGCTTTTTGACGAGCGATGATTACTTTGCTATTGGTCGACAAATTAACTGATTTAGTCTCAAGCTGCGCGATCGCGCTGTTGAGATTTCGTGTTGAGAAAAGCCAGTGTTATTTCGGACAGTCTGGACAACTGACGCTGTGTTACCGATTGTTGAAGACGCGCGCTCTGTTTTACCGAAGCAAGTACATTGCACAGCTCCTTTGATTGTAAATAGTACATTTTGCGATAGGTGGAGTAATACTATTATAACGCGATAATACATTAGAAAATAAAAATGAGAAATTAGAGAAAACGTGTTAAATTGAATAAACGCGTTAAATTCAAACTGTTAAATGAGCCGCGTACGTTGTAAGGAAAACGACGAAAAATGTAGGAACGAACGAGCGGAATTTTAGGCGCTCTAAATTCTAACCGTATTTTTGGAGATTTCAAAAACCCAGATTTTCGTTCATTTTTGTCCATTCATCTACGATGAATTTTTATTGTGTACATAATTCGTCATAGTAGTTTAATTTATTTGAACCAAGTTGGATAATAATGTATATGGGATTTTCGAAACGATCGTTTGTCAGTTGTAGTCCATTTCTGTATTGTACAGCCCGATGTCTTTTACATCGTCCTTTATATAATTGAAGATATACATACATACAGATAGGAATAGAAATAATATTATACCAACATATTCAGTGAGAAATTGGCCTTCGATTGATGATTATTAATGATGATTATTAATATATACATTATTAATAATGATTCTTAATATACAGGGTGACCGGAAATTCGACCTATTCCTTCAAAGGGGTTATAGTAGAGGTCATTTGCAACAAAAAATGTCCCATCATCTGGGGATCGACAATTCATGGTTATTGAGATATTGATGTTTTTAAGTTTTCTGAAGAATTTCCTGACTTTCCGCCTAAAATAAAAAATTATGAAAAAAATACGCTATTACAAACAACGATTTGATACTTTTCCGAGAGACCAAGAGTTAGGGATTTGCGCACAGTTCCATACATTTTTTTTAACAAATAAAGAGAGATTTTGGAGAAAAATAAAAGAAATTCAGTTGAATGAAATACTTAAGGCTTTTTAATTTTCAGATTATGTAAAATTTGGATGCAAAATATGTTTTTAAATAATCGCTAACTCTTGGTCTCTCAGAAAAGTATCAAATCGTTGTTTATAATCCCGTATTTTTTTCATATTTTTTTATTTTAGGCGGAAAGTCAGGGAATTCTTCAGAAAACATAAAAACATCAATATCTCGATAACCATCAATTTTCGACCCCCAGTTGATGGGACATTTTTTGTTGCAAATTAACTCTACTATAACCCCTTTGAAGGAATAGATCGAATTTCCGGTCACCCTGTATACATTATTAATGATGATTATTAATATTTACATTATTAATAATGGTTATTAATATATAAATTATTAATGACGATTATTAATGTATACATTATTAATGACGATTATTAATGTATACATTATTAATGACGATTATTAATATATACATTATTAATAATGATTATCAATAAATTATTTACATCGATCAATAATTAACCCACTTTTCGTTACGGAATTAATTGTTCGTAGATTATTATTGAATAATACATTAACTTAAATTCAATTACAATTTAGTTAACATTTATCATACAAAAGGCCGTGAATCGATGATTATATATACAGGGGCACGTGCGTTGACTCGCACACTTGAATCGCTCGGTTCACGTGTCTTGGTCTCATACCTTAGATTCCCCCAGCGTTCAAACCTCAACACAAACGAATCTTCAATCACCATTTATTCCCAGCGCTTTCTTTTTCCATATTTGATCCACCCAATTCCCACGTACTTTTTTCCCTTCTGGAACGAAGGTAAAACGAAATTGGAATGCCAGCGGATATGTACGATTTCTATCGTGATATTTGTTTTAAAAAACTGTTTATAAATGTATTTAATTTCTATGCAGAAGAGCGGGACCGAAAACGGGGCAAGATGGGTCGGGCGATGCAACTGGTCGCACTCTTGTGCAACGTTCTAATCGCAGTCGCCGCTGAACCGTACGTAACTTTAAACAAATATAAATAAACGGTTCTGTGTCAGTTGATCACGCGACACAATATACGAAAAAAAAAAAAAAACAACACCACGACGATAAAATATTCCCGGGAAGCCCAGAACCAAACAAACCCAAACGAATATACAAACACACGTAAAGAAACCCAAACAAACCCAAACAATGATATTTCGTCGTGTGATATTATGTCATACTGCCAAATAAACGTGTACATGTAAATGGAACATTCGTAATATAATTCGTACACCCCTGCATACGAGGTTTCTTCATAAAATAAAGTGACTTTTCATTTTTCGATAAAAATGATTATTTATTCAACAATATCTGTTTTCTTGTCTCCTTAATCCACCTCTACACTCGGACTTTCATATATCACTTTCGAGGTTTCTTCAAAAAAATTAATAACTAACAAATGTGAAATTTTTAAAGTAACTTTTTTTTTAAACTTTGCATGTGACTTTTTTTTAAACTTTGCATGTGACTTTTTTTTAAACTTTGCAATGTAAGAATTTTCATTAATTATCGGGAAACGATTGTTTCATATTTTTTTAATAGTGATTTTTGGTAATTACATGATTTAGTGACTTTTTCCAAATACCTATCGTGGTCACATTTTTTAAAATCAATTTAACTACAAAACAACATACATAATGGTGTTATGTGGGGGGGGGAGGGGGGGGGGGTTTCATCGTCTTAAAGTACCAATTACCATTTGTTTAAGTAAAAAATGACTACGCATTGATTTTTTGTGATTTATTGCTTTTTTGTGGTATAAATAATGATGTTATGTTGATGGGTGATGGTTTTTTAGGTTGTTATGTTTTATGTTTTTTACGATTTTTCCTCGATTTAGTCGACGTAAATAAGTGTAAGGGTGGTTATACTGCGGTCGTTTATTTTAAACGGCGGTATCCTCATTTCTGTTTATCATTTCACTTTTTTTCAATTATCGCATCATCGAACGTGGAAAATATGACCAATGATGCAACGATGTAACGAATAATAGCGAAGCGATAAAAAAATGGCTAAAATAAACAAATGATCGTCAATCGATAAAAAGATTGCGAAAATAAACAAATGATCGCTAATCGATAAAAAGATTGCTAGAATAAACAAATAATCGCTAATCGATTAAAAAAATATGGCTGAAATAAACGAATAATAAAGAATAATCGCTAATCGATCAAATAAATTGCTAAAATAAACGAATAATCGGTAATCGATACAATAAATTGCTAAAATAAACAAATGATTGCTAATCAATACAAAGATTGCTGAAATGAACGAATAATCGCTAATCGATACACAAAATTGCAAAAATAAACAAATGATCGCTAATCCATAAAAAGATAGCTGAAATAAACGAATAATCGGTAATCGATAAAAAAAATTGGCAAAATAAACGAATAATTTGAAAAAAGCTATAAAAAATCGCTACCCGCTAAAAAAAAAACTTCAAAAATCACTAAAAAAAAAAACAATAAATAAAAATCCTAATTTTCGCAAATTTGTACAAACTCACTAAATTAATTTTTGTTCGTGAAAAATTCTGATACCTAAATTAACCATCTCCCGTCAACATAACATAATTATTTGCGGTACAAAAAACCGATAAAGAGCAAAAAAAAAAATTCAATCGGGGGCTATTTTCAGGAAAAATCATTATAAATAAAGTCAAGAAGATAAAAGTCATATAATAACCCTATTTTTTTTCTAGACGTATTCAAAACTGCAATCTTTATTAGCGGTGGTGTTTTTTGCAGTTATTACACGGTCGTCGCACCGAAAGTCGTACGTCCCAATTCCGAGTACCACGTAGCCGTTTGTACTACCGGTATATCTACGCCGGCTGACATCTCCGTGGAATTGCGAGGCGAGCTCGATAACGGGGAGGTATTCGAAGTGTCCCAGGAAAATCCGGTCGAGCCTTACGTCACAAGGATCTTCAAATTGGAGGTTTGCAATTATTTCATTATCACGCCTTTATTTTATCATCGTTCTTTTTATTTGCATTCTCAATAATAACTGTAATTGTTTATACCATGTGCCTTTTTTATGCAAAAAATACGAAATCCGAAAAATTCAATTACATTTATAGTAAAGAATCTACAATTTAACTGGACTTTTGGATTTTTCTTTGGTACCAAAAAAACCAAAAAAGATTAATGGCTTCGAAATTTCTGTTTTAAAAAAAAAAAATATATGTGTGAATTTTTTACTTTTTTGGTTACGATGTCATGAAACTCATTCGAATTTTCTTGCACGTATCAAAGTTGAAAAAACATCACGATTTTTAAGGGGCCTTCTTTCTACGTATTTGTAGGTAGAGAGAAATACGTAAAGGATTTTACAAAAAATTGATTTTCGTATGATTGACGAATATTTGAATGCATACGTTAAATTTTCGACAGAAAAAGAATGATATTTTATTAATGAATACCGTTGACATTAACTTATCGAAAATCTCGTAAGCATTTCCCTTCGTACTGTTATTTTGAAGATATTGTTAAAATTTTGAACTAAGAGTATTAAAATTGTTGGAATTATGGTGCGTGCTGTTCTACAAAATTGGGCAAATATTCGGAAAATGATCCCCACTCCTGAGGACGTTGGGAGGAGGGAGGTTGATAGATTTTGACGCCCCGAAGACAATGGTGAAGAGAAATCAAACAAATCCAAACAAACAACGAAACAAACCCAAACAAACAAGGAAACAAACAACGAAAAAAACCAAATCAAACAACGAAACAAACCCAAACAAACAACGAAACAAACCCAAACAAATAACGAAACAAATCCAAACAAACAACGAAACAAACCCAAACAAAAAACGAAACCAACCCAAACAAAAAACGAAATAAACCCAAACAAACAACGAAGCAAACCCAAACAAACAACGAAACAAACCCAAACAGACAACGAAACAAACCCAATCAAACAACGAAACAAACCCAAACAAACAGCGAAACAAACTCAAACAAACAACGAAACAAACCCAAACAAACAATGAAACAAACCCAAACAAAAAAGGAAACAAACCCAAACAAAAAAGGAAACAAAACCAAACAAACAACGAAACAAACCCAAACAAACAACGAAACAAACCCAAACAAACAACGAAACACCCAAACAAACAACGAAACAAACCCAAACAAACAACGAAACAAACCCAAAAAAAAACGAAACAAACTCAAACAAACAACGAAACAAACCAAAACAAACAACAAAACAAACCCAAACAAACAACGAAACAAACCCAAACATACGACGAAACAAACCCAAACATACAACGAAACAAACCCAAACAAACAACGAAACAAACCCAAACAAACAACGAAACAAACTCAAAAGCAAAGAAACGTAAACAATCGAGTACAACGTGATTCGATAAAAAAAATGTTTTTGTTTGTTTGAATGTCTGGGTTTGCTTGGGTGTAAATATATTAACCCCCGTAAAGTAGCCACTCGCTCCAACAGCGACTACTGGTGTATCAGCGTTGGTATTACCGCGAAATTCAAAACCCCATAACTTTTTATGGTGGTGTGGCCCCCGCGATTATTCTTCACCATCGTGTTCAGTGAGTCATTTTCTATAAAATCCTCCACTTTCCACCGTCCTCCGGGGTGGGGGTCGGTTTCCGAAAATTTAAATCGGAAAATGACCAAAATCATGTTCGAGGAAAAACACGTTTAACCCTTTGCGTTCGGCAGATTAAATCAAATTCAATTCGATTTAATATAATTTAAATTCTGATTTTGAAACGTATTAATTAATTTAAAAAATAAACATTTTTTTATTATTATTAAATTATAAAATTTAAAAATAAAGTCAAATGAATTCTAATTTTTAAATTAATTAATTAATGAAAAATATCGAATTTAAACAGATTAGAATTCAAATGTATTAATTACTTTTAATCGACTTTTACGACGATTTAAAAATCTCCCCGCTACTCGGACACCGACCGCCAAGAGTTAAAGTTCTGAAAAGTGTTTTAGAGAAATTCCACGTGCTTGGGTCCTCAACTATTTTTTCAAGCTATAAACGTTTCGCCCTTCATTCTAGAAGGTTCGAAATATTTTTTAAGTCAGGAAAAGAATCGATTTTCTGTAAAAATGGGACTGTTGGTGCCCCTAAAATATTCCCATTAATTTGATGGGCATTCCTGATTGAAAAACGAGCTAAATCGTTAAAGAATTTTAAAAGGCAGTTGAAAGATTGTTAGACTGTTGGGGGGGGGGGATTTCTGAAATTATTATTTTGAGGAGTATTCCAAGCAATCAAAAATATTTCGTGTATTTAATTTGTTTGGGTTTCGATGTTTCTTTGAGTAGGTCGGAGACGCATCTCCGGGTCGTTACACGTTGATCGCGACCGGTCGCACGGGTCTACAATTCCGGAACAGCACCGATGTCCAATACGTGCACAAGAGTTTCTCAGTTTTTATACAAACCGATCGAGCGGTCTACAAGCCGGGCAGCAAAGTTTTGTTCCGTTGCATAGTCCTCGACTCGAGGTTGAGACCCGTGTTGACGCGACAACTCGACGTTTACGTCACGGTAAGACGCCGTTGTTTCATAGTTCCCGCAAACGGAAATTTTTTTTTCTTTTTTTTTCGAGGAGAAGAAAGAAATTTACGAAAAATGTTCATGTCGCCAGGACGGGGCCGGAAACAGAATTAAACAGTGGACGAGGCCACCGATGAGCCGTGGAATTTTCAGTGGGGAGCTCGATCTTTCCGAATCGCCGGTACTCGGGGACTGGAAAATCGTCGCTAACGTCGTCGATCAAACCTTCGAAAAAGAGTTTGAAGTCGCGGAATACGTTCTCCCGAAATTCGAGGTTTCCATCGATACGCCCAAACACGCTACCTTCAAGGATGGTAAAATCGTCGCGACGGTCAAAGCCAAGTTTGTAGATTTTTTATTTTTTTCTATTCGTGATAATGGCGGCTGTCATCGATGTAACCCAAACAAACCCAAATATAAATCAATACTCCACGATATATCGGGTTGGCAATAAAGTAATTTAGAACAATCCGAAATTACGTTCTTGCCAACTCAATATAGATATAGGGGAGTATTGATTTATGTTGCCGAAGGAAGTTTGGAAGAGAAGCAATATCGAGATTGCTCGTTGGAACGTT
The DNA here is from genome assembly GCA_030523105.1 of Ophioninae sp. A BG-2022a. NCBI lineage: Eukaryota > Metazoa > Arthropoda > Insecta > Hymenoptera > Ichneumonidae > Ophioninae sp. A BG-2022a. The sequence continues at coordinate 63,935 of JAPYZI010001732.1, forward strand.
CGTTGGAAGAGTCCTCAATTGTTTTTTTTTTTCAAACGCGATTTTAGGTACACTTATGGCAAGCCAGTCAAGGGAGAAGCGACGATATCGGCTTACGTGGATATTTTCTCCGGAGTATTACAGCCGATATTCCAAGCACCGGTGAGGAAGGTCGTGCCGATCGATGGCAAAGTTACGGTCGAATTTGACATTGAAAAGGACTTGAGGTAAAGAATGTTCCGTATTTTATTCTTTGCTAGCAGGAAAACGTTCGTTTTTCGATTTCTGACTATTTTAATTGAGAATTAATGCAAACCAGGTTGATCGACGAATTCGAACGACCCGTGCAATTGGACGTGGCAGTTGAGGAAGCCCTGACTGGTCGTCGACAAAACGTCTCCACCCAGATGACCCTTCACAAACATCCGTACAGCATGGATCTCATCAAGACATCCGAATATTACAAGCCCGGACTCAAATACACCGCTTTCATCAAATTAACGAATCACGACGGATCACCGGTTCGCGATACGAAGAATCCTGTCATAGTTTCTTACGGTTATACCTATAACCAGTCCGCCTACACTAACGTTACGCGTACCCTCGACTCCAATGGCATGGTACAGCTGGATTTTTATCCGCCGGTCTCCACTGACGATTTGGCCCTTCCTCTCAACATCGAGGTAACGCACGGGACCATATAAGGCCAAAAACAAAAATCGATCACAAAATTAGAAAAATCCTGTGCTCGTCACGTATTCGAACGCTGGTTCAACATTTTTTTACATTTTTTCATATTTTCTCCGTTTTCCGTCAATTCCGAAAAAATCAGGAAAATATGAGAAATATTAATCTTGAAATATACCGACTTTAACCAATAGACCTCTTTTTTCCGTATTATTCGGATTTTATCATTTTATTTACGAGAATTTCACATTATTTCCTAGCCTTCTTAAATGCCTTATTGGAAGAACTTCGTAAAAGCGATAAAAGCTCAGAAAATGAATTTGTCGGAAAAATTCTCATTTTTTTCTTACTTTCGATCAATCCGTGAATCACGATTCCCTGATTTTTTTAGAAGCGCGGTGACCTAAAAAGCATTGGGAAATTTATGCTATAGAAGAAAATAAAAAAACGCAGGAAATATTAGGAAATGAAAAGATGTAAGGATTTTGAAAAGAAATAGTGAAAGTTTAGAGAAATTCGGAGAAATTTGGAAAATTTCAGAGTTATGCGGAAATATTTTTTTTCCGACTTCTCCGAAAAGCCTCAATTCACTGAAAAATCGTAGAAAGTGGGAAAAGTTTGTGGCGAAAGTAAGAATTAAAAAAAAATTTGGTGGAAAATAGGGAAAAGTTAGAGAAATTCAGAGAATATTGGAAAATTTTTGAAAAATGTAAAAGTATTATTTGTCCAGATTTCTCCGAAAAGTCTCAATTCATTGAAAAATTCGGAGAAAATTAGAAACGTGTGCGGAGAAAATAGGAATTTTTAAAAAACATGTGGAAAAAATAGGAAAAATTTCGAGAAATTTGGAGAAATTTCGTAATAATATAAAAACATGTTTTCTCCGGATTTCTCCAGTTTCAATTAACCGAAAAAATATCCGACAAATGTTTAAGAAAATCTGAGCTACCAAAAAAATGCGAGAAAAAAATTCTACCAAGGATTTTGTAGGATTTTTAGAATATAGATACGAGTCACCAAGGATTTTGGAATATTACGAAAGATAATTTATAATTTTGTTTTCACAGGCTACATACGAGTCTTTCCACGAGTGGTTCCCCTCTACGAATCAGGCAATGTCGCCGAGCCATACTTTCATTCAAGCCACCCTGAAGACCGAAAAACCAATGGTGAATCGCGACGTCGAGATCGAAGTAAACTCGACCGCGCCGTTGAAGTACTTGAGTTACGAGGTACTTGGTCGCGGCGATATATTGAACTCGGGGTCGATCGAGGTTTCCTCGAGACACACAGCGTCCTTCAGATTTCTAGCCACTTACGTAATGGCCCCGACCGCTCACGTCCTCGTTTACTACGTCCGAGACGACGGCGAGATCGTTGCCGATGCTCTGGACGTTGATCTCCAAGGGACGCTTCAAAATTTCGTCGACATTAAAGTATCCCCCGGTGAAGTGCGACCGGGCGACTCCGTCGATCTCACTATTACCTCCAAGCCGAACTCTTACATCGGACTTTTGGGCGTCGACCAAAGATCCCTCATTCTCAAGTCTGGAAACGATATTTCACGCGTGAGTCGATCGTCACTTGAATTAGGCACTCGAGAGAGTGACGTGACGAGAGAGTGAGAGAGAATTTCTTTCTTTCTCTCGCCCTCGAGTATGTAATCTTTTATATCTATGCGCTTAGAGCTCGAATTATGAATATGTACCGTTAAAGTTTTGTTTTTTCGTCCCAGAGAGAAACACCATTTTTTCTCGAATTCCGTTCATACGTTGTAGAGAAAGGATAGACATTGATTTAAATGCATTGAAAAAAATTATTCACGTAAAATTGTTTGAAATTCAATTACGAAAAATTTAGCAAATAGTTTGAAATTCATTAACGAAAAATTTAGCAAATAGTTTGAAATTCATTAACGAAAAATTGAGAACATAGTTTTTAATTCATTAACGAAAAATTGAGGGAATAGTTTGAAATTCATTAACCAAAGATTGAGAGAATAGTTTGCAATTCATTAACGAAAAAATGAGCAAATAGTTTGAAATTCATTAATGGAAAATTGAGAAAATATTTTGAAATTCATTAACGAAAAATTGAGAAAATAGTTTGAAATTCATTAACAAAAAATTGAGAAAATAGTTTGAATTTCGTTTATGATAAAATGAGAAAATAGTTTGAAGTTCATAGACGAAAAATTGAGAAAATAGTTTGAAATTTATTCACGAAAAAATGAGAAAATCGTTTCAAATCCATAGACGAAAAATTGAGAAAATAGTTTGAAATTCATTAACGACAAATTGAGAAAATAGTCTGTAATTCATTCACGAAATTCATTCGCATTCACGAAAATTGAGTTCCGTGCCTGTAAAATAAATAGCTATTTGAAATTGCGACCTTTTTTGGTGGTATTTTTGGGACATAGAGTAAAAGTAGGATAAAAAATCGATATTTAAAATTTTGTTGAATTCTGTTAAGAAATCTAATGTTTCGCCTGTAAAAGTCCTCAAGAATTATTTTCATTCGCAGGATCAAGTAATGAAGGAACTCAGGTCTTACGACATGGCCGACGAATCGCCTTACGACGAACCATTCTTCGATCGTCCCTTCTGGCGTCCAGGATCGGCTACGGCCGAAGACGTTTTTCACGTACGTACTCGAGTGCTTTTCGCATTTTATACTTCAGCCCATACTCGTTTTACGTAACTTATTGGAGCGCGGGTAAATAATCATTTTTTAAAAATTATTGTTCGTCGAAAAAACGTAACTGTCTTCGATAAGATCGAGATCGAAAAAGAAATATTTTGGACCGTCCGAAGGCTTCTTTTTGGGTATCCCTGATCGAATTTTTTTTTCCAATTTCTCATATTTTCTCTGTTTCCCTCACTTTTACATTTTTCCAAAATTTTCCAATATTCTCTGAATTTCTCTAACTTTTCCCTATTTTCCACCAAATTTTTTTTTTTTATTTTTACTTTCTCCACAAACTTTTCCCACTTTCTACGATTTTTTCAGTGAATTGAGACTTTTCGGAGAAGTCGGAAAAAAAATATTTCCGCATAACTCCGAAATTTTCCAAATTTCTCCGAATTTCTCTAAACTTTCGGAGAAAATCGGGAAAAAGTGATAAATGTTAATTTTGAAATATGCCGATTTTCCCCAATATTCCTCTTTTTTCTGCATTATTCTGATTTTATCATTTTATTTATGAGAATTTCCCGTTATTTCGTAGCCTTCTTAAATGTCTCAATGGAAGGATTTCGGAAAAGTGATAAAAGTTCAGAAAATGAGTTTGTCGGGAAAAATGCCCATTTTTCCTTACTTTCGATCAAACCGTGAATGACAATTCCCTGACTTTTTTATAAGGACGGTGACCCAAAAAGTATTTGGAAGTTTATAGTATAGAAGAAAATTCAAAATGCAGGAAATATTAGGAAATATAAAAAAAATTAAAGAATTTCGAAAAGAAATGGAGCATTTTTCCGTACTTTAGAGAAGTGCGGAGAAATTTGGGAAATTTCGGAGTAATGTGGAAATATTTTTTTCATATTTCTCAGATAAGTCTCAATTCACCGAAAAAATCGGAGAAAATCGGAAAAGTTTTGGGAGAAAAATATGGGGAAAAAGGGGAAATTTAGAGAAATACCGAGAAATTTAGAAAATTTCATAGTAACGTGAAAATATTTTTTCTCCGGATTTCTCCGAAGTCTCAATTCACTGAAAAAATCGGACAAATATTGGGAGAAAATGGGAGTTTTTAGAAAAGTGTGAGTAAAAAATGTCACCATGGATTTTTCATGGAAATCAGAAATCACGTATTTTTTTGAATGGCCTTAAGACAAGTCTTGAAGTTTGACTTATCGTCTTAATTTTAGTTTCGGCAGCGAAGAAACGTGCCTGAAGAGTAACCATGTAACTTTGTCCAACAGAAAAGCGGCGCGATCGTACTGACTAATGGTTACATTCACGAGAACTTCCCGTTTGGTAAGTATACGCTTCTGTTCACCCAAGCTCATTAATACGATCGAGTATTACTCGTTTAACGTTTTACTAACACCATGACTTAACCGCATCACGCCTCAACGCGAATTACCAGCCGCAGTTACAATCTCGAACGATTCGGCTATACTAGCAATAAATCGACGAAAAATAAAATGAACACAGAATTTCATCGATTTCATAGTTCGCTAAAAATGACTCGACAGCTATCGCTCTACCGCTATTACTACTCAGCACTGTTACTGGACTCACTACTTTGTCATGTGGGAATTTAAGCGAATTCAGCGACTCGAGAAGTACAAGTTATCAGTCAATTGCTACTAATCTATACTATATTCGTTTTCCAGTTTTGCATTTTACAATTAGTGAAATACTAAACTAAAACTTCTAAAACTGGAGTTAAAGCAATGTTGTAACCTTTATTGTGAAGATTCCATCATTTTCGATTGAATTTTATTGCAAATTAGGATTTTGACTGACTTTTCTTGTAAATTAGGACTTCGATTGAATTTTCTTTGCAAATTAGGATTTCGATTGAATTTTCTTTGCAAATTAGGATTTCGATTGAATTTTATTGCATATTAGCATTTCGATTGAATTTTATTCCATATTAGGATATCGATTGAGTTTTCTTTGCAAATTAGGATTTCGATTGAATTTTCTTGGCAAATTAGGATTTTGATTGAATTTTCTTGGCAAATTAGGATTTCGATTGAATTTTCTTGTAAATTAAGCCTTCGATTGCATTTTCTTTGCATATTAGAATTTTGATTGAATTTTCTTTGCAAATTTGGATTTTGATTGACTTTTCTTGTAAATTAGGACTTCGATTGAAATTTCTTTGCAAATTAGGATTTCGATTGAATTTTCTTTGCAAATTAGGATTTTTATTGAATTTTCTTGTAAATTAGGCTTTAGGTTGAATTTTCTTTGCAAATTAGGATTTTTATTGAATTTTATTGCAAATTAGGACTTCGATTGAATTTCCTTGCAAATTAGGATTTCGATTGAATTTTATTGAAAATTAGGGTTTTGATTGAATTTTCTTTGCAAATTAGGATTTCTATTGAATTTTAATGCGAATTAGGGTTTCAACTAAATTGTATTTTTCACGTAAAATCCCGGTTATTTTTTATTAGTAATCGTGCAGAATTGTGTGAAAGTGAAATTTGAGTTTATCTCTAGTTAACCCACTTTTTTGTAGGTACGAACGTAAGTAGGGGTATTAAAGCTAATTAAGCGGTCAAAATAATTATTTTCGTTATACGTGTTTCAAAGCGTTTATATTTTATTTTGTATGGGATAGCAGGAAGATTCATAGATTGTTTCCAACCATCTCCAAATATTAGCTTCTTAAAAATAAATCGATTTGCCGCACGAGCTTTTTTTTTGCTAAAAATTTCAGAACGTTTGTTAAAAAATTGTCAAGAAGAATTGAGAATGATCAAGCTGTCGAAGAATTTTATCGAACGAGTATAAATTTCGAGGATTCCGTGTAATTTGAAATATTTCATCTGTTTTGTCTCGGCCTCGAGGTACGAAATAATTCGAAATGAATAATATGGCTTAATATCCGAACGTATTGTGCGTAGTATTCTACAGAGCTAGCTTGGAAGGAGCGATGTTTTCAACCGCTGTTGCTGCTCCGAGTGCTGCCGGTCATGTTGAATTTGTCTCAACTCCTCAAGAGAAGCTCAAAGTCCGCAAGAAATTCCCCGAAACATGGCTTTGGCAAACGCTAGATGCTGGGTAATGCCGATCGATTGATTAATGCAAAAAGTATAATTACACGTGTACACGTCAGAGCAAGTATAAATCAACGAAAACTTTTTTCCTTCTCGCCCTAAGGTTTCTGAGCGATCTTTCTTCTGGTGATAAGATTCAAGCTGTCGCTCCATCATTCGTAGTGTACACTCATATCGCAACGCGATGCTAAAGGCTCCAAAACGAAATGGTGTCATTTACAGCGTGTTTCTTCCTTCTAACAAATTCGACAAACATTCATTGAAAACTCGTGGACCACCGAGTTTCAAAAATCGTAGATTAAAATACTCGACCAACGATTACTAACTATAATTCCGCTATTGATAACCGCTCATTGTCTTTGTTGTTTACTCACTTTGTAGCCGCCTGTTATTGCAATAACGACGATGGCCGTAGATTTAAACATAATTCGGATGTAGAGGAAGTTTGTAAACGAATTTTCGGAAATTCATTTGAAATGATTATCTACAGTTAAATGAATATCTAGAATTAAATGAAAATCTAAAGTTAAATGAACATATAAATTTTAATGAAAATCTAAAATTAAATGAAAATTTAAAATTAAATGAAAATCTAAAGATAGTAAATGCTACTGTTTTTTAATCATTTTTTTAACCGACCGATTTTTATTTTATTTTATTCTGTTATTTTTCATCAAATCTGACGATCGAAAAAAAAGGACGTAAAATTCTGTGACGAAAGTTTTGTTGTAATAAATAGAAACTTTACGTAAATTGAACATCCTAAAAAAATACCTGTCATAATTACGGTACAAATGTTCAGAGTATTGATTGATATATCTCTTAACATTTTTTCCATGCGATCAAAGAGATCATCGAATGTTTAAATCAAAGATTTAATTGAATTGAGATTTTTGCTAAATCGAATTAAGATTAAATGAAATTAAATCAAAGGTTTTATTAAAGTGAAAAATTAAATTAAATTAAATCTTAATTAAATTAAATTACAGATTCAATTAAATTACAAATTAAATTTTACGTTCATTTTTACAAATTAATTCGCTCTTACGTTTATTTACAATTTTTTATTTTACGTTCAATTTCACCAATTAAATTTTACATTAAACTTTACGAAATGCAAATTACAATTAGAAAACTACAATTTTAAATTAAATTTAATTAAATCTGATGTTCATTTCAACCTTCCATTACTTCCGAAACAACAGGTGGGAGGAATATTGGATTGCGAACCGAACAAACAAAAAAAGTGCGTGTACATTTTGGAGAATTCGGATTACAGGAAACGGGCCAGGAAATCTGGAGGGTAGAGTCGGGGGTTCGTCACGTGGATCGTCCACGTTGAGGCCGGATATTGGTCCACCGGTAACTCACAGGCTTGCGACAAGACCTCCATTGGCAGGTCCTTACGCATTCTCACGCATCCCAACTCCCGTATGGAATAAGCCCCGTGTTTTCCCAATGCATGACATCTCAAACACCTGGCTTTTCACAAATTTCTCCTCAGGGTATTTATTCCGCATCTTTCAACCATTTTTTTTCTTCCTCTCGTTCGCTCTTATGTTTTTTTCGTTTTTTTTCTGTCTCTATTTATCGTCAATCAACTATACACACCTCGATCTGTGCGTTTGCGACTTACATTTGTGACTGTACAGTTTCTCTTTTTCATTCTTTTACTCTCTTGAGCTCACATCCGTTTTTTTCATACGCGAAGAGATTGCACGTCAATATCTGCTCGTACATCGTCAAATAATAGCAAACTCCTGACTTTACAGGTATAAGGGTGAAGCAATGTTACGTCGGAGCGTTCCTGATAGCATAACCTCCTGGGTGCTGACCGCGTTTTCCGTCGATTCCACTTACGGCCTCGGTCTTATCGAAGCGCCGAGAAAAGTTAGTCCACGTTTCTACAATATTCCTACCTAAGGCCAATATCAGTTTTTTTTTTGTTTTTTGAATCCATTTGTATTTTTGTACAATTGTAGTTTTCTAATTGTAATTTGCATTTCGTAAAGTTTAACGTAATATGTAATTGGTGAAATTGAACGTAAAATTAAAAATTGTAAATAAAGGTAAGAGTTAATTAATTTGGAAAAATGAACGTAAAATTTAATTTGTAAAATTGAACGTAACGTTTCAAATGGTAAATAATCGTAAAATTTATTGAATTTGTAAATTCAATTTGTAAAATTTAATTCGTAAAATTTAATTTGTAAAATTTAATTCGTAGAATTCAATTTGTAAAATTTAATTTGTAAAATTTAATTCGTAAAATTTA